>AYEL01080358.1:0-39270 GCA_000484575.1 Olivierus martensii
GTAAATGGTAACGTATACTGGGCGCCGACTGCCGTTTTCCCTCGTCTTTCGGAATAACGACCGCGGGTCCGCGGATAAATCCTACCGACCCGCGGTCCCCGCTACTTAGCGCCAATGAGGAGATAGGCTTAGGATTAGATTTAAAGGCGACCGACTCGAAGGTATAGCCAAAGAGAAAAAGAAGTGAGGAGGCCCAGTTATAGAAAGCCACCTAACCAGGAGAAGTGGTTTACGGCGCTACCACGAAAGAGGGAACGACCCACCCTGGAGAGGTAGGTCGGGCGGATATTGGGAGGAGTAATTGCCAAAATTTCGGCGGCTAGCCGCCGTCCGTCCACCGTTTTCTCCACCGCTGGCGGTCCGCGGCCTACCGGCGGATAAGCGGCGCCGACATCGGCGGCCCCGCTAGAAATTTTAATCCGCCAGGCCGAGTAGGGCCCGCATTAAAATCGGGGTCGGGGTCCGTCCTCTCCACCTTCCCGACGGTATAGCGACTTAAACCACCAATTTTAAGATTCCGATTTGTTAGATGATATTAGCGGTAGGTGTATTAAAAATTTCTTCGGTGGTGAGCGGATTTAATAACCAACAAGAACGAAACGGGTGGGGAAGTAACGGAGAAAGAGTTTTATAAAATGACTGTAACAAGAAAGTAACGAAGATAAAATAATTACCAAAATAATGGGGTGAGTGGTCAAAAACCGACGGCCGGCGTTTCGGTTAAACAATGTAATTTTGGGGAAATAACACGGATATAGGCCCTACCTCTACCAAATCTAAATCTTCGTATTTACTCCGTTCCGTCCAAACAGCGCCCGACCGGTTCGAATCCTCTTACCTCACCGACCCGACTGCCCGCTTCAACCGCGCGTAACGGTAGTGGGGCAACGATTCCGCCCTACACTATCAGGCCCGATCTACACTATCCAGCCACTGGCGCTTCCGTCTCGGCCCCGCTCTCCATCCGGTCAAATATTTCTGCCGAGTTGGACACATCTGTTACGCTACAGGTAACGGTGGAGTCCGTTCCGATCGGGCTCCATTCGAATCCACCGGAAAGAATATTTGACCCGAGCCTGTCCCGACCGGAACCGAGGAAGACGGAGCTATCGGCTGTCTTCCGTAGGGCCGACAGCCTCTTCCCATCCATTCCGGAGTCTTTTTTTTTAATTTATAAAAGTATATAACGAATACGTCATACCCATCCATTCCGGAGTTTTTTTTTTTAATTTATAAAAGTATATAACGAATACGTCATACGAACCTATCGGAATTCCGAAAAAAGTATGTTTATACATTACTTATTAGGATGTAGCCCGGAGATTTTCTACATAAATATACACCGAGTGAAACGAATACAGCCATTCGAATCCGTTTCGACGTAGTTTACCAATTTATGTCGGCGGTCTACTAAATGAGGATACGTGATATAGTAGCCTCCTTCCAGTTTTCTCGGCGTTACATTCGGATGTATCCGTCTCCTTCTTTCCGCTTCTTAATAGTTTTCCCCGACCCGCCGGATGGCCACTCTACGGATGAAAAATCTCCCGCCATTTTCTAGGCCCACCAACTCGGAGCCGGTTTCGAACTTTCTGCTGAGCCAATGCGTAAAATGGCCGGACCCGGAGCGGACAGACATCACCCGGTCGGCGGTTCCGTAGGGTGGATCGGGGTCTAAGCCGACCAGAACTAGACGGAGTAGGCCCCGGCCAAATAAAGAAAGGAATCTCGACCGTTCCCCCAGATAAAAGTTGGAATTTTAAGCACCCATCCGGATCGGAGGTAGGATACCAACCGGGACGGAAAGGCCCGGTTCGCCTTCCGTTCCTCGAAAAAACTGGCTACGGAAAGCCGTGTGTTAGCCCATAGAATTCCGTGGCCCCGGGGCCGTTAAAATCCCGGGATCGAGACGCGGGTTGGTCTCCTTCGGCCTATTTCCCCCCCCCCGGTGGTAGATACGGGCGACGGTACGGTCCGTTCCCACAGGAGTGAGAAATTCGGCCATCCGGAAATTTTTTGGATAGTCAAATTTATTTATTTTACAATTAAGATCAAATTATGTTATAAGTAAACGAAACACCGATCTTACTTATCAAAGTACAAGAAACAATTGAAAAATACAAAATTTTACAACTTAATACATTAAAATTATAACATATAATTAAACATAGAAATATTTTGTTTTAGATAATTATTAAAATTATCTAAAACAAAATATAAAATTAATTATTAATTTTAGCCGACGGTGGCCCGTTTCCCCCGGCGGGACGGTTAGGCTTTCCGCCGGTAGGAAAAGTAAAACGCCGATTTGTCTATCGGCCGGTTACCCACCCCCTCCGCCCGGGTCGGCATTTTTATTTATTTATTTAATACAATTCAGATCAAAATATGTTGTAAACTGATCTTACTTAACAAAATATAATCAATTTTACCCGCCAAAGTTCGCGTTAACCCGTTTAACGGGTACCACTGAAAGATGGACAAACGGTGATTTACCGCTTTCCGGTCGTCTAGTCCCTTTACCCTATACCGAAGAAAGAGGGTCGTGCCTTTTAACCATAGTCCGGACCCACTGCAGTTCCCAACGACCATCCTGAGGTGGGTGGGTGGCCTTAACCGAATGGCCAGAAGCCAGAAGGGGTTTACCTATCCAACGGTAGCTACGTAGTTAGTCGAAGATAAGAAACCGGCCTACTCTATACTACATCGTTTAGTCTCTTTTAAAAGCGTAGCTACTCGGGCTACCGGCCGGTGGCGGTAGTTCGATTAACCGGCCCGAGGAATTCGCCAAATTCTCCGTTACGCGGAGGCCCTTCTCTAAGAAAAGTTTTTGCGTCTTAGCGTTTCTATTTTCATTGTAAATAGCGGGACGCGGTCCGGGAGGTGGCCCACGGGCCGGGCCGAGGTAAAAGCCAGGAACCCAGCCAAAATATCGGTCCAATCGTACCGTGGGCTTCACGGACGGGCAAATTTTTATACTCCCCAATCCCGTTAGGTTAAATAGGATGCTGGTCTAGACTTTACATACAAATTCTACCTAGGTATATCCTCCATTGGCCACAAAATAATTATTTTTCCGGCCACCACAGTATACCAGTGGCGGTGCCAATCCGTACCGTTTTCCCAGTTGAGGATAAAATATCGGCGTCGATAACCTTATTAAGTGGCGCCCCCACCGCAATTTTACGGAAATTTATTTTTTAGTGGAGTAAAGGTCGGGCGGCTGACTATCTGGCTAACTAACTACGTTTTCGGAGGAGGTGGGGAGGTCGACGGAACGGTCGGATTTATACGAGATAGCGGGGCGGCTTCCACCGGTGGTCACGGACCGGACCGGGCTAACTATTCGTTTATTTGTCCACTTAACGTCTTACTCCCGCCGATAGGGTTAGGAGTCGAGTAGACCCGATTCCCGTCGGTCGTCATTCCCGCTCTCCGATGTACCGGCCCGCTAGTAAGTTAGAGCCGTATATTTTCGGTTAATTTGGTGGTGGAGTGGGAGTTTCCCCATTTACGTATTTCTACCGGTATGTTATGTTTCCCACTGGCCTAGCCTGGGTACCCGCGTCTCCGATTTCTATCTGTCCCGTGGCCTCTACCTATTTTCCCTTCTCTGGCCGGATACCGGTTCGGCCCGAGCTTTCTTTCTCTTCCAGTAAAAGGGTAATAAAATCCGTCGGCCCGACCCCAGACCCGGTTGGGCCGATTGGGTGGCGACGACGGAAGCCCGGCTCCACTACCAAATTTGGTTACCGAATATTCCCGACGAATGCTGCCAACAGGCGCGTGGAATCCGGCCCGCCGTTAAATTTACGGAAATACTTAGGAGCGGCAGCGCCGAAAAGAAAGAGTCGGTGACTACGATAGAAATGAGGATGGAAGTCGGGATTAACGGGCCCGGGCCGTTACCGAAACTTTTCGCCCATCGGTGGTAGAAGAGTCAGCCACCGTCTGGATCGACCTTGGCTCCTGAAATTTGGGAAGCCGATCGACTGATAAGAAACGTTCCGGCCGTGGCGGTTCGGCCGTTTATAAGGCCCTTTATCTAATTACTGGAACCGAAGTTGGTGGCCGATGGAAGCCGGGCGTCCGATTTTCCGAACGTAGCGGAATTTATCCAGACGGTGTGGATGTCTCCGCCCTACGGGACCCGCGGCGGGAATCGGGCGAAGTGTTTTCTGTACCGTACGAAAAACGAAAGTCTGTTACTATCGCCTCCGCTGCGCCCCATCCTCTTCAAACCACCGCCTCCGGCTGGTTAGTAAATCGGTGATATGGGGACGGAAAAATTCGGAAATTTCTGTGGAAGCGGAAAAATCCAACTCGTTAATTTCTTCTCTTCGAAAGCTTTGAATCCTATAGAACACTGTTGGCCTACCATCAGAAGTCGCCCGACACCTCTAATGCCTCCACGCGCACGCATTTTCGGCCGGCGTAAAAGTATTCGCTTCTCGTCAGCGCCCGACCTCCTCTCCTCCATCCTTCGGAAGGAACCGGGGCAGATGACGGCTCGGCCACTCAACTTTTCCTGTTGGCCCCATCCGCAGGTTGGTCGGGAGTCTTCCACTACCCACCAGCCGTGGTCCGGCTTTTAACCCGCCTTCTTCGCCCCGGGTTAATGGGTACGGCGTTAATAACTACTCGGAAGCCCGTCTCGGCCGCCTCCGCGTCGCCCGTCCTCCGGAGCGGGAAGGGGCGCTTTCCCTTTCTCGGTGGCACCCCGGCCCCTCCACCCCGCGGGACGGATCCAGGCGGAAAGTGGACGCCCTACATCGGCTCTCGCGCCTCCACTGGCTAAACTCGAATTCCTGGGCTCTCCCACCCCCATTAAGTAAATACGTTCTCGGAGCGGGAGACTAATAAACACCTGGCCCGGTGGACGTCGGGGTCCGACCGATGGCCGCTTCGCCAATAAGCGATATCGGAGCGTCCCCGCCATTTACGACCTATTAAAACTGTGTTTTATGGCGTCCTTCCCGCTCCTAAATCCAGTCGGACATTCGTCGACAACTTGTTCCTCCCCTAGCTCCTCTTCTCCTATAAACGCTAGGGTAGGCCCCACCGACCTCCCGGCCCTCTCTCGTCCTCCGGTACCTCCGGAGGGAGTCTTTCCCCTCCGGATCCCCGGCTGGCGCTGCCTTTTTCCTATCGGCACACACATTCACCTATTTTCTTTTTTCTTTGTTGGTAGACGTCAAGCTCTGCTCCTCAGCCAGCAACAACCTCTGCCTCCGGCAGCTCCTACCTCGACTTCTTCCGCCACGCCCCACTCCGGACTAGACGTCAACGAGGAGTCCAGCGACGACGAAGAGAAGGTGGACGTCGGCGGAACGGCCGATCTGCAGCCGGTCTCTTGCGACCGAGAAAGTAAGTATATATATCCCTTTTCCGACGCCCTCCACTCTATTGTTCGCGTCGTCTATCTTATCGGAGGCTGCACCTCGCGCCTGGCCCGTAACCGGGCCTCCGTCCGTCCACGCCAGCGCCTCCCCGGTGGCCCTCGGCCGTCTATCGCCTCCGAGTGTGGCCGACACGTTATTTTTCTAGCGTCTGGTGGTCGACCGGACCGGAGGCGAGGAGCGAAGGTTGTTGGAAGTGTTGAAGAGAAGTGACAGGCCGCCGACAAACAACATGCGCGAATGAAGGAGATGACAGCCCAACACAAACAATCGGAAATATTTAGTCGACGGGGAGAGCGGAGTCCGACCGGCTACGGGTGCTCCGGCTTCTCGGGCTGCCGGGAATCCGTCTGGTCTCAGGCGGGGCCGCGCGCGTTCCCGGCCGACTTCCGGGTTATCCCCGTGTCATCCCGGTCGCGACGCCGTCTCTTCCAAAGTTCTCGACTAGGCGCTAAATCGATGCCTTCCTATCTAAATTTATCTGTGGCGGCCGAACTTTGCTCCAGACGCCCGATTAATCACCTGGCCGCCGAAAAGAGCGTCGGTCGAGGTTAAGGAGCTGCCACTAACCGTTCCGCTTGTATTTTACAGACGAAGAAGACGAAGACGGACCTTCCAGGAGAGAGGGACCCGACTCGGCCGCCTCCAAGTACGACAAGCCCGGAGAGGCGGGAGACAAGTCGACGACGGCGGAGGAACAGGAACGAATCGGCTCTTCTTCCGATGGCGGACACGAAGTTAAGGTGGACAACCGAGCGGACTCCAGTACTTCGAAACTCAGGTGCCAACCTAACGTGGGCGTCGGCCCCACTCTCCCCCATCCTCATCTCTTGCCTTATCTGTATCCCCCGGCTCTGTATCCGGGAGGGATGGGACACCCGGGCCTTCATCTGTCGCAGTTGTTCCTTCCGGGCACCTCTTCGTCGCCCAACGTCTCCCAGCCTCTTCCTCTGTCGCTGTTCACCTCGGCGGGTCCGGCCGGTGCCTTCACCGCTCCGCACTTCACGCAGTCGGCCGGCAGCCCGCCCAACTCTTCCAATCTTCCGGTCGGACCCAGCTTCCTGTTGAACGCCCAACTGGCCTTCGCTAGTCACCCCATGCTGGCCCACGGGCTGCCTCCCGGTCTGGCCGGCACCGACAACGTGGTCAACAACCGGCTGAAGCAGCACCGGTTCTCTCCGTACTCTCTTCCTCTAACCACGGTGGTGTCTCCCGGAGTGCCCTTGGCCACCACCTCCACCGCCAAAGTGCAGTCGCCGGTGCCCTTCGAAGGAACGCAGAACGTGCACAACCACGGATCGCCCCTGCTGAAGTACTCGGGCTCGCCGCACTCGGACAGCGGCAGTTCGGACGCTTCGGTGGGAGCTCCGGCCAGCAACGAACTTCGCAACATAGAGAACATGCTGAACGGCCTGGAGCGGAGACAGGAGCAGCTGGCCGCCGAGTCGCTGACCAGGCTAACGGACAAGTAAAGGCCGGACTACCCTCA
Source organism: Olivierus martensii (assembly GCA_000484575.1). NCBI lineage: Eukaryota > Metazoa > Arthropoda > Arachnida > Scorpiones > Buthidae > Olivierus > Olivierus martensii. Next base: position 6,889 of record AYEL01080358.1, read on the forward strand.
GTTCCTATCTTCGGAGCCGGTTCGGACGGCTCCGCCACCGCCAACTTGTATAGAACGGCCACTCGGGACAGCGGCCGCATTCTCTCCGATCATTCCTTGTGTGTCTCGTCTCTACTCGTCGTCTTGGTAGGACCTAGAAAATTGGAGTGGTTCGGATGCCTTTGGCAGTCCGAGTCGTTGTGATAAAACTGGCTGCTCTCCAACCGAGCAGCGTCTCTCGACTCTACACGTCCGATTTCCTCTCCTTTGTTTATCTAATACGATTATACGTAGCAATATAAGGACCTTTTCAGCCGCAGAGGATACGCCGGTCGTGCGGCGGCCCGACCACCTCTCCGTATCGTATACCTTAATCCAGACCCGGTCCTTCCGACCGAATCCAGTGTCCTCTTCGTCTCCCAACCAAGTGACTGCCGTTCGACTGTATAGGTTTGTCATATTTATTGACATTTTGTGTGTACCATAGTAGTGCTTGTATCTGTTGTATGGGTCGGGGCCACCCTGACATTAAAGCTCTCGTTCATACAACACCATCCTGTCTGGTCTGAATCTTTCGGCAGACGCGTCCCGGCCCTGGACGTTCGCTACTTTCCACCGGGATCAATCGGCCGCGGACCACCATCATTATCCCGCGTAACGAGACGCGTTCAAACACTCCACCACCGTCGCCATGGCGACCGACTCTGGGCGACAGAAAGAAGAGTCCTCTTCCTGGCGCGTACCACCGGCCGTCTTTCTAGACCGCGGTTCCGCCCCGGACCGGGCTTCCCCGTCGGTGCGGAGGGCGTCGTCGCCACAAAATTATTAGCTCATCAATCACGGCAGCGGATTTTAAGCCGGGACCCAGCCAGGGTGGGACCGCGACACGCCCGAAGGGATCGACTCTTCCGCCGCCCAAGCCGCCACGCGACGACGGCGTGGCGCCGGGCGGCATCCGACCGGCGCGGCGACATCACCGACTAATCCCCCAATATATTAATGCGAAGAGACAATGGCGGAGATAGCATCTGGTCGGTGCAGGAATGCGCTCCATTCACTCGGCTACCGAGCGACGTTTCGCCTGGGGAGAGTCGGTCTGGAATTTTTCGCATTAGATAAAAGTTCGGCGTGACTCCGGCTCGAGTTCGACTTCAAAAGACGGCAGCCGACCGACGCTTAACGTTAACTACGGAAAGCGGCCGTTACCGTCGCCATGGCAACGGCGGGCGAGTAGCCGATTGGTAATTGCCAGCCCGGGCGGTCGGTGGAGCGCCGCTGCCGCATATTGGAGAAGGCGGACGACCCACAGCACGCGCCCAGGCCTTACCTGGCCCCCGCTCGCGCTTGGCAGTCGTCGTCCGGACGACCGGCAGACACTCCAGCCGGTTCCGGGACCGCAAAATGTACCGATGGCGGCCGTTTGAACCGCCTCCGGAAAACAAAAGGTGGCGGGGGAAGGGCCGGAGGCGGTTGATCCTCCACCGCGGGGATCAAAAGTGGAAATTGTGCCGGGCAATCGATAGTGGGATAAATCTGGGTTGTCGACGTGATTGCACGGTGAGGACTGTCGCCTAGGATACCGCTGACGAACAGGCCGAACAGACGTCTCTAGGCAACGGTTTCCCTCCTCCGGATGAAGAGCTCGGCGGTGGTCGGAAAAACATCGTCTCCCGACGAGAAAAAATATGCAGGGCCGCGTCTTGGTGCGCTTCACTAATGGCAGAATATTTAATTGGTCGATTGAACTCGGCAGTTCATTAAGACCGTCTCGATTAAGAAAGACGTCGGGGTACCGCCGCAGAAATCCCGAGACGCTAAATGACTGACGGTCCGCGCCTTTGTTCCATCCTTTGTCCGCGGCACGCATGGTTGTGTCGAGACTCGGAATCGGGTACCAGCAGCCTTCCATCGGCCCGTATTTGCATTGTGTCGGCGCGCGCCCTTTATGGTAGCCTGTGGGTTGGCGGGGCACAAAGAGCGGCTCTTCTTTCGGCCGCTGGAGCGAAACGAGGCGGGGACAAAGCGTTCCGACCCGAATCCCGGTCCGCCCGAAAACCCGGGGTCCGTTCCTAGCAGCGGAAAGAGGAGGAAGGGGAAAAAAACGAGTCGGTGGCAAAAAGAGCTCGTTATCGGAGCGGTGGCAGAAGTCGCCCGGCAATTAGGGGCCGGCTATTTAGGCGGACACGTGACGATTCGTGTCCTCTGGACGAGCTCTTCAATTTAGTGGGAACAATCGAGAGAATTGGCACCATCAGGATCGGGAAGAGCGACAAACTAGAGCCATTTTTCTCCCCTCCACTTCGGCAGCCCGGGCGACACCAACGGGCAAATAGTGGGCTGATGAGCGTCGTTAGACCGTCGACCGTTTCCATCCCCGAACGTGCCCCAGCAGTCTGTCACACACACACACTCGGGCTGGCACTGGTGGGGCGCAAACTAATGATGTGCAAAAGTAGTGCCCGCGCCGGTCGACTTTTGTCTTGGGTCAGCGATAAGACGGCTGTTGCCGCCAGGTAAGGCTTAATGGCTACTGTGTCAACAGAAAGTGGAATGTTGTGCTCATTACCAGCCGGCTCGTCTGCCGCTTCCGACGCGTTGTTAGCGAACGGCCACCCCCGGGGGAAGCCGGGATAACTGTCACCTCGACGTCGTGGCCGACGGCGTCGCGTACTCCGCGACACCTCTCGCCACCGTTTCGATCGTGTCGGAATGTTAACGAGGCGGACTGGATCGCGCCGACACAAAGAAGGCGCAGACTCGAATCGGAAGGAAATGCCGGAGTAATTATTCACGCCCCCGGATAGGTTTTCGTCGGCCATTACGCTCAATCAGCGGCGAACAAACGAGCGATTCTCGCTTCCTCGAAGCGTCCACAGTGCGTACTCTGTTCCCCACCAATATTATTACCGTTACAGACTTAATTGGAACTTATCTGCTTTACCATCTCCCGTCCGGGATGCGTCGGTGAGCCGGGCAGAAGCCGGGACAGAGTGTCGCCTGGCGCTCGATCTAACAACTTGAAAGACACGCATTGTTTGTTTTCCGCCAAAAGAGACGCTGTTGGCCCGGGGCGAACCGTCTAAATATGTCAACCTTTCCGGTTGGTGGTTGTCTCGCGCTTTCAAGAATGTAACATTAGGTGAGCGCGCTTATCTGCCCGCGCCGAAACTCGACAGAAGAAAGAAAAAACAAGCTGGCAACCGACTGAAGTTTCACACTTTCCGGCCCAACACGGATTGGCTGATGCTCGATAAGATAGACACCGAATCTGGCGCTTCCACAAGACGTCTTTGTGATCTACACCCATAGGCTGTCTCGACTCCATTAGTCTTGACTTATGCCCGGCCCGGGCGCACCGCTCCGCGCCGACACCCAGTCTCGGGATTCTCCTTCTGGCTAACGTTCGGCTACAGCCGGAAGGAGTCCGGGCAGGTACCGTTTTAGCCAGGCCGGTAACCCGAGCCAGAAGCAGAAATTTTGTCGCCCTCTTCGAAGGAAATCGAACGGTAGCTCCGATGCCAGACGAGAAGACCCGGTTCCGGGAGGAAAGGGAAGGAAAGCAGTCACCAGAGTGCTTTCTCTGGTTGTATTTCCTCCGGAACCGGAAAGAAGCGTGAGGGCGAAACTGGGGTCAGCCGGTGTGGCGGCCAGCGCGGGAGCGGTGGTTCCCCTTCCGAAGAAGAAAGCTAGCGTTCCGGTCGAACCTCCGACTAGGCCGGATTTAGTTACCGTATTAGCCAGAGCTGGCCGGCAGAACGGATTTCGGGAGAGAGACGAGCGTTGGCCCGCCGTTACGAAAAGAATGGCTGTTTCGGTAGGAGAAAGGAGAGATATATTAAACGCTAAGAGGATGGCGAACGCGTTCCCCGGTGTCCACAACCAAAGACGTAGAGCCGAGTAACCGCTGCACCTCCAGAAAACACGGGATATGAGGCCGGGGACATTCGCGTGAGTCGAGGCAGCGGCTTTCGAGCCGCAGTTCGAGTGGAAACTCGGTAACGACGGAGGTCAGGATTTTTCTTCAAGAAGGAAAGGTAAGTGCGTTCCGGCTCCGAGCGACAGAGAGAAGATTCATTAAGGTCGGAGCCGTGGGCGCGCCCACCCGCTCCGCTTTCGTTTTGTTATTCGATACGGTTGACCCGGCGTTACCGCCGTGCCCGAGGTAACGATGGAGTGGCGCGCTCCTTCCACCCGTGAAAAAATACGGAGGGAAAGCGACGACAGAAGGTAACTAGACCTAGCGCCCGGGGCTTAAACCCACCATTCTTTTCTCAGCTAAGCGGACAGCTCGGCCGGTTTAGAAATGCCGGAAAGACGACTCTAGGGAGGCGGGAAAGAGCGAGATTTTGGATGGAAAGGGCGGGAAGAAGGCCTTTTCCGTCCCCGGAAACAGACGGATCGAACGGTTCCGCCCAGACCCAAAACAATCGGGACTATGGGTGCCGGGAACCGTGTTGACGGAAAGTAATTCGGACCCCGTTCTTTAGCCACCGAACTGTCAGGCGTAAAAGGAATTTCGGTAGATACGAGTGGGAAGGAAACCGCCGGACGAGGAGCGGGGATGGGGAAGAGAAAGGACGGTTACGTAAACAGGGTGCCGAGAAGAATTCGAACCGAACTTCATTAACCAATCCTTATAATGGCGCATAGAGTAATTGTAGGTAATCCCCAGAAGAACAAAACCGTCACGTGTCTGGCGACGTAATGTGGTAAATTCGGGCAGCACGGACGAGAAAAGGTCTCGAAGATTGGTAAATCGGTGTGTGTGTTCGTGGTTTCTGATAGAAGTGGAAGTCCGTCCAGCTTTTTATTTATTTATTTATTTAAAACTCCGGAATGGCCGAGTCTACCACCGGGATAGGCCGGCCCAGTCGATGTCTCCCACGGCCTGGCTAATTAGCACCGGTCATCCGCGATACAACAAATGGGAGTTAAATATGGGGGAGTTAGAGGGGCGAGATTTTTTGTCGACCCAGAGTTAAAAACGTCGAATTTATTTATAGCTACAAATTCGGGTGTCTTTCGAGACATACGAGTGGCATCCAATTAGGTTTAATAAAATAAACCGGACTCGGGTCACTAGAGGCCGCCTTTGTCCGAGTAAATGTTAGACGAGAATCGGAAGAATGGCGGAGGAGTGAAGTTGTCGGTGTTAAAATTTCCAAATCCGCGATTGGCTGTAGTATTTGGCACCGAGTGGTATACTTGGCTAGAGAAAAGGTTCTTGGTCGAGCGAAATTGATCCAAATGGGAAGAATTATGTGTAGTACTTGGATTTTAGGATAGGCTCGCTTCCATTAATTAACCGGACGTACCTTCGGGACTTAGTGGAGTGGTCGTAATTATTTCCACTCCGTTAAGATATATCTCCGGATACCTCGACCAGACGGGCATCCAGCCTGACCGGTGGATTACCGGTAATGGTCAGACCCGGATACAGACTTTTAAAGTGGCTAGTTATTTCTTTCTGCCCGAGTAAAGTCCGGGTAAGGTATCCTCTATCGGGCCTTTCCATCCAGTGAGGCTTTAAAACCTCTCCGGCACGCTGTTAAAATCCACCTACTGTACTCGAACGGCGCTCACCGTTTCCGGACCAGTTAGCGATGGCCGAAAGACAGCACCGTTGCCTTTCGGCCATTTTCTTCTATTCCCACTCCGTAGAATTTCTTCTTCTGGCAGAAAGAATCGACTCGACTATCCTCCCTGTTTTATCGGCATTAACCGGATTTCCGACACGGGCCGTAGGAACGCCCCAGTTGCTCAGTGTCCAGCCATCGGCACCGTCAGAAGAAAGTGACAACCGCCGAGTCTACAGACGACTGGTGAAAAACCGACCGTGCCGAATAAAATAACCACACCTTGGCCGTAGTTATTGGCATGGGTTTCCGTGTTTAATTTCCCTAAATGGAGGGCTGGACGGACTAACCGACCGTATTCCTTTCTTTGTAACACCTACCTGGGATTTTTTCGTCAACAGATGACGCCACATTCTATTCTGGAAGAATTATTTTAATTTTGTTTACCTGTAATGATAAATAAATACTATGTGGAGAAACCGGCCCTTCCACCGTCTACCCATCCCGGCGGAGGGGTCGGCCGGATGGTGGAGGTCGGGGACGAATGGGCCGGGCCTGGACCCTACCATAAATATTTTCGAGGGGTGGGACCCGAGACTAGAACCCGGGTCCTCCAGAGTGGGAAACAGAAGCGTTTCCACCAGGCCACTCTAGCCCCTAGCTGGGATTTATCGACGAAATCCGTACGCGGTAAACATTTATCTAGTGACACCGGTCGTTATTAAGGAAGCATCCAGTTCGGCTCGACCGGTAGTCGGAAGACCGTAACCGGAAAAAGCGGAAGGAGTAAGTTAAATAAAAGTTACGACCACCCGTCGTGATTATCGGACATCGAGTCCGGGTAGGGTGGGGCCCGTCCACGACTGATCCCGACCCGAATCTGCGGCTCTCCCGATATCCTTCGTCACCGTATCGCTCTACAGGTAAGGGGCAACCGATAAAAAGCGGACGAATAAAATCGACCGACCGAGAGATACCGATAGCGCCCTGGCGGTGAATACTCGAAATACCAGCCTAGCTCGGCTCTTTCTCCCCACCTCGGACTAATCGGACCCAAACGTCGGCTGAAACTCAGACCGGGATGCTTAAAAGAATGAAGTAGGGATTAAGATGACGGTGCGGATTAAATTGGCTGCACGCTCTTATGGGAAATTTTCCTCCCTGGGCCGAAATAGTGGGACGGGTGGGTAGCGGAAACTGGGAAGAAATGAGCAGTCTTATTTTTCGTCGTTAATTTGCAAATACGGGCCCGTAAGATCCACCGTTTTTCGGAAAATATGGTGACGAAAGAACACTCGCGTACCTAAACGCTAACCCAAACACAAGGTTAAGGTCGCGACACAAGCGTACCGCCCATCATCCCAGACCGGCTTGGAGTCCCCAGTCCCACACTCCAACAGTTTTTTTCGGCAGCAATCCGGGCCCGCCGATTAAACCCGGTAGTGGTCCGGCCGCTGATCATTTAGGACCACATCCTCCTCGAAATAATTTTTGTAGGAGTGGAAGCCTCCATCCAAACCGATTCCGGATTAGACTAAGCCGCCGTATCCGATACGGAATACATTGTATGTGGGAACGGCCAGATGCCAGTCCTCCCATCCTTCGGCCGAATGACCACCGGGAAGAACTTTCGCTTACTACCGAGAGGATCCTGGTTCGATTCGTAAACTTCAGATTTCCGACTAAGACCGAAGGATGGGTTGGATGGATCGGGCCCGGACTCTCCCGGAAAATGAACGAAGAGAAGACAGTTTATACGCGCTTTAATAGATTCGACAAGATGATATTAATTTTCGCGAAAACCGCGAAGATTTAGGAATAATAAATTTAAATTTGAATATCATATTTCAAATTAATTACCAAGATTAACAGAGTGAAGAAGTTTACGCGTGGACATTTTTAAGGAACATAAAGAATAGGCGAGCTTTATGTGTTTGGATGTAGTCGAGTATAATTTCTCCGATCAGATATCGCCCGCCAGTCTATGGTAGTTCGTGTAAAACAAATCTCCATCGTTTAAATAGAAAGATTCGGTCACGCTGCGGGCTGTCTATTTTTCTATTCAATAATAGGGTTTGTGATTCGATTTATCGGAATAGGATAAATTGATTTAATATGTGGCGTGAAATGGATGTTCGGAAATATATTAATGGAAATTACCTAGAATCGCGTTTTGGGCGAGAATGCCATCGAGAAGATTTACTGTTGGAAGTGCCAAGTGCGAGAACTTCTATCGCCTGGAGATCGTTTACGATGAGAGCGTCAAAAGATTTTAATAGTTTTTATAATTGTAATTGTTGACTTACTGTTGTTTGGGTTTCTGTTTAGGGGATAGCTCGGATCGGATAGTTTCTCCACTAGCGCTTTTGTATAAATAAATAAAACCCAAAGGTGGAAACCGGAATCGAACCCGGATCCTCGGGTAATAAGTCACCGGTTTCCAGGCGGCCATCCTGGACCGAGACGAAACGCTGGACGGACCATCCGGCCGACGGACCGAGCGCGAAGGTAGGGAGCACCCACCGACCGAGTCTCTCCAGACGGAGTCGGCTGATAAACGATTTAATTAGGCTGGGTAGGCCAGCTGCCGGATACCGGGAGATAGACTCGTTTCCTATCTGTCCTCCGGCGGGCGGAAAATAAGGAAAGGAGAAAGGCTTTAACCTAGGTGGGAGAGATGATAAAAAAAATATATTTTCTTATCGAGTTTTCCGGGCGGAGATAGTGGGCCAGCTACCACCACGGTTAGCCTTCCAAAGATCCCCAGACCTTAGTAAGATGGGGTCGGAATATCCGACGCTGGAGTTAGTCGGGCCGGTGTATTTTTTCGTCAACAAGAACGAAATCGGTGCGGGATTTTCCGTGTCCCGGAGCCCTACGTCTCGACGGGGAAAACAGATCTTCTAAAGAATTAAGTGTCCGAATTTTTAACGGCCGTGGTCGACGGGCCGGGCATTTAGCCTAGACCCGGTTTAATGAAGTGGGCGCTTCCATCGGCCGCCCACCTCGGCGGAGGTCGGGGGTAAATATGTTTCCCGGTAGCCGAGTACGTTTCGGGCCCGTGGTAAATATTTACGGACCCGAAGTCTCCCGCAAATATTTCGGAAGAGTGGGATGCGCCACTCGAACCCGGGTCTGGCGGAGTGGAAAACCCAAGCGTTTCCAGGCTGGCCCTCCGGCCGTGTAGGTTGCGGGCCGGCTGTGGGAAAAAATGCCGCGAAAACTATGTTTGTTATTTTAAGGAGAAGGGGCAGTAGTGCGGGACGTAAATGCGCCACTAGTATTCTCTAGTGGAACATATTTGTGCCGGTTTATTATTGGGAAAGAAGTTACGGAATATTTGTTTACCGAATTTATTTATTAATTTTTACATCAGGAGATTTATCCGCTATGTGACGGCTTCTCGAGCGGACACAATGGCGGATTTCCGGTGTACAATTACTGTGTACAGCTACCGCAGCTGTACAGAGTATAAAATCTACAGAATACGACAGAAATACTAACTTTAAATAGAAGACTGTACGTGTTATGGAAAATTAACACCGATCGCCAGGTAGATGAATAATGTTAGTAGGTTAATTAAAAATAATTTTAGTAGCTTGTAAGATTAGTTATATTCTTGTTAACCTGAAATATGGCGCGCTTAACGAATAATACGTAGAAAAAGGTTATGAGAAAAGCGCTACTTCTGTAATTAATTGTAGTTAACGAAAAATAATTGGTGGAAAGAGGTTTTTGTCTGTCTTTATACCGAAAACGACGTTCCGATTTAGAAATATTAGGACGATTCCCCGCCTCTGCTAATTCCATACTTCGGGCCTACTTTTCCCCCAGCGTCGGCCAACCAAATCGGAAAAGCTATTAGTTGAAGTCCTTCGGCCCGGGTCCGAAACATTCGCCTCCAGCGGGCCGCTCATTATCGAATTATAAAAGGTAACCGAATCGAAACCCGCCACGCTACTTCCGATAGTAGGCGATAAATGAAGATCGCGCTTCCGGTTTACTTCCGTATTTCTTTTCTGTCGGCCTAGACAGTGAAAACCACGGAGCCCATTATCTGGCCGTTAACGTGGCTAAACCGATAACCAAAAACCCTCAGTTAACCACCGGTTAACATCGGTCGACTATTATATGGATAGAGTAGAGAGGTTTTCGGGGTTAAACTAAATAAGAGAAATTTGAAAGGTTGGAATTTCCGCTTTTCCATCGGTAACTACACTCCCCGGGGGAAAGTCCATTTTCTCGGTCCGGGAAATTGGTGCCCGGTCCTTCCCGGTAATATCGTTTTCGTACGCTTTTCTATCGAAAGTGGTGGTTAGTTGTCCGGTGCCGGGTGTGGGACTTTAAATTTCTTACGGTTTTTATGGGGTGAAGTTTTATTACCGCGGCACCAATTTTGTCAACAGAAACTGGACTGGGGAGTGTAGTGACAAATAGAAAAATAGAAATGTCACCATCCACCGGTAAATCGTCGGCACCGCTGGACGGTCGACCGCGGAATAAATATGGTTAATAAACCTATTATCTGGTGTAGGTGAAGATTTTATAACCGGATAATTTTTCCATTCTATCCGTGATGGTCAAACTCGCATTTGCCATTTCCTTTCTTATATTTTTATTCGCCTTACATTTTATATTCCACCAGATATTTCGTACCTGTAAAAAGGATAGAGATTCCGCGCTTAAAACGGTTCCAGGGGGTTTAACCCCGGATGGACGGAAACCCTTTTAGCGTATCCGCATAATAGTCGACTTACGTTAACCCGCCGATGCGCTCGGGATTTTTCGGTGGTGGAACTCGATACGCGGGACGAATTTCCACCAGACGCTTAATCGTTTAAAAATACTTATATTTTGCCATTAAGTAATTTTCCATCCAACGGTGGTATAATTGAAGAGCGTTCAGTCCATTTTGAACAATCCAATTCGACAAAGCGTTATTAAGGAGGATAATTAATAAGTTATACGCGAAAAGCAAACAAGTTCCAACAATTCGTAAGCTCGGTGAAGAATGGTAATGGGCGATTGAAGAGTGTCATCCCAAAACGCGTTCGGTCCATTTGGATCATTTTTTTTAGTTCATGAAATAAAAAAATGGACCAAACGCGTTTTGGGATGACGCTTCAATTTTCTTTCCGTAGTAGGTCTTGCCTCCGCTGGTTTTTTCCATTTATAAGCCTGGTACCCGTAAAGAAAGATCGGTGTAATCCGAGAATTTCCTAACAGTTACCATTAGGTTCCCACCCGTAACTAAACCAGAAAATGGTACGGTTTCGAGAAGTTATCGGCAGTGGCTTAATCCACTCGTAGTTAGTTGGAACCGCCGACACCGGACTCTATATTAAGGTAAATTCTTCCATTCCCTAAATCGGGGCTGGGCAATTTTTAAGCGCTCGCTGTTCAAATATCTAAAATCTGTATGTTAGATATTTGAACGACAAATACTGGTAGTTGTAACCAATGATTTCACCATCGCGCGCTTTGATTTTATTTCGGCCATTTTAACTATTGTACGAATTGTACAATTAAATTTTTGACGAAAACCGAATCTTAGCGACATCTATATAACACTAGACGAATCAATTTTCGAGTACTAGAGACACAGATTACTAATACAGATGGGACACTTAGCTAAAAACAAGGAATTTCAATACCACAGCGCGTCCTCGGGTGATTTAGTGTATTTTTTCTCGAATGTAAGTTTTATAATTTTTCGAGACATTGACCAGTATTAATATTTCCAAAATCATTTATATAATAATGGATAGTTTGTTATTTTAAAATATAGAATTATATTGAATAATAATATTACGTAATAATCTGTTTCCCACAAGCAGCCACAGACTAGTAGCCACGGATTATGTACAGCTCAGTGCAAAAAGTTTTTTCTTCTGCCTCGTAGTAGCTGCGCTTGCCGGAAGTTGATCGGTTGCACAATCAGGTACTTGTAGTGAGAATCGAGTTGTCTCTTAAGAGACTAGGTGTGATTGCCATCCCTTGTGTGTTCTCAAGCAAAAACCTATATAAGAATAGGTATGCTGGGGCTAAACTTATGGATGGGTAGAGTTTTGAATAATCTGTGACGATAAATGTATCTGTTTCTTGTATGTTATGAGAATTTAAACATTGTAAGAAATTTGTAGATGAATCCACTGTGCATATGTAGTCTATCATTTTCATTAAACACTATTGTCCTAGCTTCTTCTCCAAGGGAGTAAGTGACGAATGTGTTTTATCAATGGGTTTCATTGTTATTGGTTTATCATTTTCATTAAACACTATTGTCCTAGCTTCTCCAAGGGAGTAAGTGACGAATGTGTTTTATCAATGGGTTTCATTGTTATTGGTTGTTTGTGAGTTTTAACAAGTTCATATAATGGTGGACATGAAGGATTATGTGGTAATTTGACCTTCCATATTTCCGGGAAATCAGGCCTATGCATCAGTTTTCATATAATATTAGTTATATTATGAGTCGGGTCTGCAGATAAAGGTTCTGCATTAGATGCATTGACGTAGTCCATCAATCTCATGTCATATGTATCATCAAGAAGAATAACAATTTTGTTTGTCTTGTCATCTTTTGTACGTTTGAGGTTATTACATTATCTCAGATAAAACTACATTTGAGGTAATCTTAACCATTGCCTTGTTGCTACTAGTTTGACCCATATTCTCCATTATTCTTGATATTTTCATGTTTGTCATTATCTTCTATGGGCCATGATATATTTCCATCTTTCATGTTCTCTATCTTCAGGATGTAATCTCATAATTAAGTTTTCTATAAGTGGCACTTCATCCTCAGGTGTACTATTTCAGCAGAGAAAAAGTTACATTACAAAAATGTTTTTGACTTACCTATGAGGTTTTCTTCAGCTGTACTACTGACACTTTCTGTGTCAGTAGTATAACTGAAGAAAACCTCATAGGTAAAGTACAAGTATCTGTGAAGTTGTATAGTACAGCTGTGTCGGAAGTACAAAAGTTTTATTACATTTCTGTAATAAAAATTTTTATCTTGATTAGTGCTGTTTATCTTTATTTGAATTTTTCATTCTCATTTTATGGAAATTCAATAGAAATTAAAAGAATTTAGATTCTTGTAACTCTGAAACCACATAAATAGGGACTTGCTATATATATAATTATTCATACTTTTAAATCTAATATTTATAAGGAATTAAACAATTCTAAGTTTTGCAATAAATATTAATTTTAGTATAAAAATTAATACTAAAATTTTATTATTAAAAATTAGTATTCAATTGTCTGACTTTGGCTTTAACTGAAATAATTTGAAAATATTTAATTAAATAGCAATTGATGTTTAATTGTAGAATACACTCAAATTATTTCATTGAAAATAGGATAAGATGAGAATTCATTCAATCACTGTTGCACACTTTCATTTAATAACACAAACTTTTTGCTGGTTTATTTCCCAAAAGGCCAGATGGGGAATGATTCTTCAGAGCAGCAACCACAATTTGTTGAAAATATAATATAATTGCTTCATGAAACAATTAAAAATCAACTCCATATAGTGGTGCAGTCAAAATTGCCATAGACTGCTAGCTGGTCTCTGCAAAAAAAGATGCTATAATTAGTAACTTAAACTTCTCTATTTATATGACTTTTTGCTTATACTGTATAATCTTTTCCCTATAAAGATCATCTAATCAAGATTTCACTATTCTAAAAATTTTTAGTATTAAGCATCTTCAGATACAGTATAGTATCTGAAGATGCTACTACTTTATCTGATTTTACATTTTTCCATGATATATGCTTAAAATATTTGGATAAATATCATAATATATATTTTGTATTAATTTGTTTTCATACAAATTTATACAAAATTTTCCCGAAGTTTTTATCATAAAAATTCAAATTCCTACAAGTTACAATATGCTGGCAACTTGATCATAAAATATTTATTTTGTTTTGATTAAGGTTAACAATAAACTTTGTGTGCATGAATATATGCATGCAGAAAGAGAATCTAATGATGCAGTAACCTTGGTAACCAAGTTGTTTCCACCATTACATTTTATCTTCCATTCTTGTTGCATTTATATTTGCTTTTATTCTCATCTACTGGGTGGATTAATTGCTTTGTATTTTTGGATTTGTGATATCAATAAAAGACTTTTTTTTTTTAAATTTTAGACTTTGTGCTTTTGGACTTGAGTGTGTGTTAGACTTTCCATTTCTTATATATTTTACACAGTCTGAAATAGAATAACTTTGGTAACTAAATTCAAGAACACAAAACGATGAAGAGATTGATGCATAAATTATTTCTGTATGCATCATAGATAGGGAGAAAAGGAGACATAAATCTTGAAAAAGGACATTTATTTGGACTAAATTATACACAAAAATATTCATTTTGAGATATTTTGTAAAAAAGGGAAATATTGCTTTTTCTTTAATTTACATTTTCCCTCATTTTACACCATTTTCATATTCTTTCTGAAAACATAAAATCAAGATAATATTGTATAATACAGGTAGGCCTGATTAGTGCGAATAATGGGTCCCACGAATTTCTCACACTATTTGAATTTGCACTAATCAAAGTAACTATATATACTAACTATACTATAACTAAAGTAACTATGCATACTAACTATATGTAAAATATGGTAATTGGTTCTTGCTTTGTGAGGTTCTGGCTATTAGCCAAACTCATGATGAATAATCACAATACTAACTGTTTAAGAAATATTTATTTTCATATTTTTTACATCATTGTTCATCATTAAATTAATAACTTATCAGGATTGCGTCTCAAACCACCGCCAAATCGAAACCAAAATAGATCATCAAACCACCGCCAAATTGAAACCATAATAGTGAATCGAAAGCAGTAGTTGAGTGCCACCTGGCTGCTAATTTTGGGTCGAGAATTGAACGATCCGCCAAATCGAAACCAAAATAGCGAATCGAAAGCAGTAGTTGAGTGCCACCTGGCTGCTAATTTTGGGTCGAGAATTGAACGGATAGTCCGATTTGCGATTAAACATTGCAGCTTTATTGAATCAGTAAATTAGTTCCAGATAGAACTAGTTAGCTAAGTTAATGAACCAATGAGAAATTTTTAACAAGTTTTCTATTTGTTTACTAGCAGAATATGACAGCAAAAGATAACAAAAACAAATTTTTTTCACAAGTTTTATTTTAAATAAATAAATCAGGTAATAACCAAAAGAATATCCGCGTAAATCCCCTAGTTTAATGGACTTTGATTAAACAAAAGAAAATAAATAATATGGATAGCACAGCAGTATAATAGGCAAATAATAGCTAACAGCAAAAAAGCCCATCTTTCTGGTGTTTCACCCCTTCAAAGCCAAGTGACTGAAATTGGACTCTTTCTGGTCTTTTTTTCCTTCAAAAACAAGTGACTGTTCTTGGACTGCTCCTCGTCTGGTTTTACTAACTGAAAATTAACATTAATTTGTTAATTGACATCATAAAAAGGGACGGACTTTTGTTAGTAAGCCTGGTCTATGCTTACAACTTGCATTAATTGAATATTTGCTCGCAATAAGTGAAAAAACAGTATCATTTTTATAAGTCGTACTAATCGAATATTGCATTATTCGAACTCGCATTAGTAAAAAAAGCCCATCTTTCTGGTGTTTCACTCCTTCAAAACAAGTGACTGTTCTTGGACTGCTCCTCGTCTGGTTTTACTAACTGAAAGTTTCACCCCTTCAAAGCAAAGTGACTGTTCTTGGACTGCTCCTCGTCCGGTTTTACTAACCAAAAACTTGTGACCGTTCTTGGACTGCTCCTCGTTCGGTTTTACTAACCGAAAATTGACTGTTCTTGGACTGCTCCTCGTCCGGTTTTACTAATCGAAAATTTAAGGTAATTTGCTAATTGACATCATAAAAGGAGCTTTGTTAGTAAGACTCGACTGTTCTTGGACTGCTCCTCGTCCGGTTTTACTAACCGAAAATTAACCATTCTTGGACTGCTCCTCGTCCAGTTTTACTAACCGAAAATTAACGGATTCTTGGACTGCTCCTCGTCTGGTTTTACTAACCGAAAATTAACGGTAGATCTTGGTCTTGGACTGCTCCTCGTCCGGTTTTACTAACCGAAAATTAACGGTAATTATAATTGACATCATAAAAGGAGCTTTGTTAGTAAGACTGATCTGTGTTATGCTCCTCATTCGGTTTTACTAACCGAAAATTAACGGTAATTTGTTAACGCCATCATAAAAGGAGCTTTGTTAGTAAGACTGATCTGTGTTTACAACTGTTCCTCGTCCGGTTTTACTAACCGAAAATTAACGGTAATTTGTTAATTGAATCATAAAAGGAGCTTTGTTAGTAAGACTGATCTGTGTTTACAACTCTTCGTCCGGTTTTACTAACCGAAAATTAACGGTAATTTGTTAATTGACACTTGTTTGGTTTTACTAACCGAAAATTAACAGTAATTTGTTAATTGACATCAATCTGGTTTTACTAACCGAAAATTAACGGTAATTTGTTAATTGACATCATGGTTTTACTAACCGAAAATTAACGGTAGTTTGTTAATTGACATCATAAATCTTACTAACCGAAAATTAACGGTAATTTGTTAATTGACATCATAAAAGGAGCGGAACTTTGTTAGTACCATTCTTGGACTGCTCCTCGTCCAGTTTTACTAACCGAAAATTAACGGATTCTTGGACTGCTCCTCGTCTGGTTTTACTAACCGAAAATTAACGGAATTTGTTAACTGACATCATAAAATGGGATGGACCTTTGTTAGTAAGACTGATCTATGCTTACAACTTGCATTAAAATGGACCTTTGTTAGTAAAACTGGTCTATGCTTACAACTCGCATTAAGACCGAAAATTAACATTAATTTGTTAATTGACATCATAAAAGGGGATGGACTAAACGAAAATTAACATTAATTTGTTAATTGACATCATAAAAGGGGACGGACTTTTGTTAGTAAGCCTGGTCTATGCTTACAACTTGCATTAATTGAATATTTGCTCACAATAAGTGAAAAAACGGTATCATTTTTATAAGTCGTACTAATCGAATATTGCATTATTCGAACTCGCATTAATCGAGGCCTACCTGTAATCAATTAATCAATTAAAGTTCTGTCCATGTATAAATTGAAAATAAAATCTTTCCAGTTTTTTTTTTTTTTTTTTAAGTTACCATCGAAAGTATAGGAAGTGTCCCATCTGTATTAGTAATGTGTGACTAGAGACATCCTACGGCGCCCGCCGAACTCCCGTATTTCCGAAATACGCCCTCCTATTAAAAAAGGTTGCCGACCCGGTTCTAAATTATTTCTATTTCTCTAGTAAAGACGGCCCGTTATATTAAACGGCCAATTTTAATATTCTGGACGGCCACGGCCGGTCTGGAAAAGGCCACCGTACCACTCACCACCGGCGAAAAGTTAAGGTTCGGGTTAAAAGAGTTGGTTCCGATATAAAAAAATTAGAGAAAGTGTGGGTTAACGGACCGAGAAAAGACCGTGTACCAACAAACGGGTCCATCCCCCTATTTTATCCAGTTTCGGACTGCCACCTATTTCGAAATACGTAAAACAATTAGGGGAAGGGCGACCGACACTAACTGCCAATGTCGACACGACAGTTAGTAAGAAATTCGATAAAACAGACTTTGACCATTCTAGGAGTCTTAAGTTTACTCGACGCCATTAAGATATTTATCGAATTCGGTTTATATAGAAATGCGTAAAAAGAATAAAATCTCTCTCCTTGAGGAAACTAAAATTATTATTAATTCGAATGGCACTTTATCTCGATGGTCGTCTTAAATGTCGTGTCGACTTTGGCAGCGAGTAAAAACACATTTTCTCCTAATTGTTCCGAAATAAGCGGAAGTCCGAAGCTGAGCAAAATAGGGGGATGCAGCCAAATTTCGTACCCGTATTTCAGCGGAAAAGTGACTATTTCGGCAGCGGCCCGTAACTTTGGTAGTATGTCCGGTTACGGTCGTCCTTCCGCCTGTCGGTCGACGGTCGGTGCCTTCGAATTCCCGTTTCCACCGTTTGGTGCCGGGTGCAGTTTTCTCTCCGAGAAGAAGGAACCACTAGTCGAATGGCTATCCGCGGTTAAACGGGACCGGTCGAAAGAAAGGCACGCCTATTAGTACCGCCTGTCGGTGCCTTCGAATTCCCGTTTCCACTGTTTGGTGCCGGGTGCAGTTTTCTCTCCGAGAAGAAGGAACCGCTAGTCGAATGGCTATCCGCGGTTAAACGGGACCGGTCGAAAGAAAGGCACGCCTATTAGTAAAAAACGATAACTTACTATTTTTATCGGGACGGATCTAGAGCGCGCGTAAACACGCCGCTAACCAGAAGTTTTCGGCCTCCTCCGATGTAATTACCAAATTTACCTGGAAAGTTTTCCCAAAATTACGGTGACTGTCCTCCGGGGTGGGGTGGGCCAACCACTCCGGGTGGAACGCGTAAGTCCCCTAGTAGCCGAAGGGGTGACCGTCTACGCGTCCGTACGAATACTCGGTGGTGGAGCTAGGAAAACCTGTCCCGTCCGAGCTCGTAGTCGCGCCGTCGAAATAATAGGGCCCGTTAATTACTCCGAAGATAAAAAGCTTTTTAAAAAGTTTAATGCTTCGCCGGGTTAAGGTAGTCTACCTATCTTCTTACGGCAGTTCCTTTCTATGTTAGGTATAAACCTAACAGAGAAGAGAACGTTTAAATCTACTGTGGATTTTCCCAGCGCCCGTCGGTCCGACTCCCGATAAGTACCGTATATACTCTCGACCACTAAGTTTCGATGAAAGATCTCGGGGAATCCCCTTTTTATACTTTCATTCGAAAAAGAAATCCGTAAAAGAGCAGCTAGACCGCCGATAAACGGGCACTTTCCAAGCCGGGTTCGATTCCGGCACAACTCCACGAAAAACTTGCGTTTCGTCGGTCGAAGCGCACCTTCCAACGTCGTTAATCCTCACCCGATCCGAAGGCAATTTCCATGAAGACGGACAATTTTTAACTGGGCTTTTTCGATTTATAGGCTCGGGTCTCGGCCTACTTATCGTTTGGTCTCCGTCAAACCCAAATCCGTCTAGGCTCGATCACGCTTCCCTAGCTCTACCTTCGATTTTCCACTCGGACCTAATATCTCATCTTTTCTTTTATCGGAATTTATCTATCGACACCGCGCCACCGCGGGTAAGTGCCAGCCCACCCGGTCAGTGGGGCCTTTCGGTCGGTTCTTACGTCTCTTTCCCACCGGAGTACCACGCCCCTCCCGGTGACGGCGTATTTTTATTCGTCGACAGACCCGCCGCTTTCCGATCGGTAAGAGTTGTAAATGGCGGAGGATCCAGTCTAGCTAGTCCGGTTTAATCAAAAACCGCCAGATGGCGGGAGGAATATATCGTATCTGGCGGCGGCCTTTTATAGAGGGTTAGCCGACACCCGGGAGGGGGTCGACCCAAGGGTGGAAGGATGCGGTCGAAGGCCGGGTTCCGATCCTCCCGAAAAACTGGAGGTGTGAGACTCTGATTTTAATCCGGATCCTCCATCGAGCCGCGGCTTTACCAGGAGGTGATTCGGACGACGGAGTCCAACGTGTCCTTCCACCGGCGGTGGAGGCTGGAAGAGGGGCTGGAGGGACCGGCCCCGGACCCACCGTCAATCTCTGCCAGAGATAGGATCCGAGACTCGAAGCCGGACGCTCCGGGAAGAAAAGCGGAAGCGTTTCCGGACGCCCAACCGGGTGACGGGTGGTGGGTGACCGAAAGACGGATTCGACCGGACCCTTTTGGAAAAATCGGTGGAAGAGTGGGATCCGAGAACCGAATCGAGACTTTCCGGTGGTCGACGGCGTCTTACTATTCCGAGAATCGATGCCAAACTCCGATGGCCAGCCTACCGACGGTAACAACCCTCCGGGGGAGAAAGCGACGTTAAACTTGGCGGGGGGAAAACCTATTAGGTCAGCCGAGATCCAATCCAGGAGGCCCAGGGTGGACCACTCGCTCTGTGTCCAAACTTTAGAAAATTGGTTAAGATAGTTCGGTTAGGCCGCCGATGGTAACGCGTTGCCCGTCAGGCTGGAGGACCGGGTTCGGCATCTTCCGGAAAGTTTTTTCGAAGTTTCATCCCCCTCCTTTACCACCCGGTCCCTGTCCACGGGAGTGGGTGCGGCCCGTGGTTGGAACGGGCCCCATCCGTTATCGACGGGAAAGAGGCGTAAAAATGACACGGGGCCGAGCCTCCATCCGTCGCGCGACCGGTTCGGGAGGATGGTTCTCCGACCGTGGGGGATGAAACCCGGATCCCGCCCGGCCGTAAGAGACGACCGTACCGGATGACACAAATGGTTTAATGTAGCGTAATTTTTATTTTTTCGATGGAAAAAGTAAGTTTCTCGTTGGAAACCGCAGTTCGGATATTTTTATGGCGTGACGAACGACGAGGAGTAAGGCCAACGGGAAAAGACGATCGGGTGGCGCGGATCCTACCAACCGCTGGGGCCACATTTAGGATTTCGGCTACCGGAGTCGGGACGGAATTCTTTTCCTCCGGAAAATTAAGGCGTGTCCATTCGATAACCGCCGGAGGGAATATGGGATGGAGGCGGGCGCTGGAAGATATCGGGACACCAAAGCGTCCGTCCTAGCCGTGGCGGTAGTTAAAAGCCGCTGGATTCGACACTCAAATTACGGAGGTAGCGCGTCGACACGGACAGCCGGTCATCCCATCCAATCCAACTTTATTAACCGATTATTACTGGTAGGTGGAAGAAGAAGAGCGCCTACCCGTCTGGCAGTAGTGACGGGTCCGACGATGGTGGCGTACCGTGTCCGGTAGACGCACCGGCCGAGAAGCGGGCGGCGGATTTCTCGGATGCGAAAAACCGGTATACCTAGGTGATGGCGGTCATTTAATCCGGAAACCTATTTTTCGGAGTGGGACTAATCTTGTTTTCTTTTTTTATGTCGTGGTATCCGAGCTAATCTCGGCACTTTCTACCGCGTAACCTTAAGGGCCGCCCGGGCTAGCCCGTCACCGTGTCGATAGACTACCGTTCCGACCGGTGCGGACGCGTTATGACCCGGTAATTTATGGCGCTTTAAATAGGTCGCTACCGACGGCGGCCGCCCGGGCTAGCACGTTACCGTGTCGATAGACTACCGTTCCGATCGGTGCGGACGCGTTATGACCCGGTAATTTATGGCGCTTTAAATAGGTCGCTACCGACGGAGGCGTCACTCCCTTCAAAAACGTAGGTCGGTGCGTCGGCGGTAAATCGGGTGACGGATGGCGATATTCCACCGTACCGTTTGTTCCGGCCAAACGGATTCCTGTAGCCGGTCTCCTAGCCAGCGTTTGGAGTAGACCTTCCTCCTACTTTTCGCTGGATAGGGACCGTGACGGATGGACGTCGGCCATTCCGTAGCCGAAAAGAAGCTACTCGCTGGTAAACCGCAGCTTGGAAAAACGGGGCGGGAAAAGGAGGAAACGCTAATAAATTTGGTGGCTGAAAATGTTGGTGTCGACCATAAAGCCGAAAAGAATATGGCGACAGAATATTAAAAATTAATACTCGCGATAGAATAGCGGACCCACTTAAACCGGATGGTAAGTCGGTAACCAGGTTGGTCAACAGAATACGGTACAGCCGATCGAATCGGTCATTCTGGCTTTATAAAATATCATTTAATTTTAGAATAACCAAGCGTGTACCACTACTTTCGTCGCTACACGACTGTATCTTCCCGCTAAAAATGTTAAATTAAACCATCGATACGGACGAATTAAACGTTATACTTATCGAAATAGATGGAACCACCTTCTCTTTCTCCATCTCCAAATAAACTTTTCCTATCGTATTCGAAGGGTTTATTTTTAAAACGCGGGTTATCGGCTACTTCCGTACTACGTTTACCAAAGTTACGGGTCCGTTATACGGCCCGCGCGATGTCATTTTATTATTTTAACCGGGAAAGTGGGGAGGGCCCCGTGGACCACCGGATACACCGTATCGGAGCCACCAGTGGATTATCCGGCGGACTGGATACGGGCTATAATATATATTCATCCGGACCCGACACTGGCGGACAAAATTCTGGCCGGTCACACCTTCTGTCCGGCTCTCCCTGGGTCGCGTTATAACTTTTTGTATTTGCCATTTATTTTTTCTTGTACTATATAAAGCTACTAATAAATTATTACGGTCGAACCCCGATAGGACGCCGTCATCCGTTCGGGGACGATGTTGGCGGTTTATCGAAAACGCCTGTGGTAAAGAATTAAAATGAATTCCGAATTTATTAAATCTAATAAAATATAGTACATTTATATTTAGCTTCCAAACTTAACATTTCTAAAAAACTGTATACTTTACAGTAGAGTATAGGTACCGCGTATGGGCGGTACTATATAATAAGCGTGTCCATCCGCTGTCGTCGTCTTCTACTTCCAGTTGTCCGTAAAACAGAATGTACACAGGTTACCGTACAGCGTCCTTACGGGCTGGTACTCGATAAACGATGGAAACGATTGGTTATTACCATCCTAAATTTTCTACAACCTAGGACTCCGTCTCTTCCACCCGCCGGTTACAAATGAATCCGGCTAACTTTTAATACCGTATATAAGTTACGGTACCGATGAACATGGGGGTGTAAATCGGCCAACGACGTTTTACATCTTACACGATCCTGGCGGATTAAGGAGGACAAATACAGTACCAAAAGGAATATTTATTTAGACCAGTTTCCCAAGCTGGGGCGCACGTCCCACAAGGAGGTATTTGATCTTTTAGGGGAGCAATTTCAAAATGAGTAAATTGTTATCATTTCTTTTGCTTTTAGGGACAATATATAAATATATATTCTGACATACAAATTTTGAAATTAAAACCATAACGTACACGGCGATTTTGAAACTTTATTTTTCATATTAATTTATATCATTATTATTATTTAAAAATTTTTACCGATTTCTTCCTCAGTACTTCAACTGTCTTTTTGGAAGCCTGTTTAGACCGAGATAATAGCCTTTTAGACTTTCTCCACGTAAATAGGCGTTCACTTTTTGAATAATAAAAATTATATGCATCTGGATTTTAGAGACGCTTAGGTGGGGCCTGGCCAAAAAAAAGTTGGGAACCGCTGGTTTAGACGATACAAACGTCTAAACAAATGGCGGTTGGCGTCTTATCGGGCTTCGACTGTATTATCCGGACCCTTTCGGCTCCAGCGCCCGGCTACCGTCGGCAGAAGCTGCGGGTGGCGGCTCGCCTTCCGCCGGGAGTAGAGGCCGCCTCGCGTCTTCCGAGAAACCGACGGTACCGGATGGCGGCCATCTGGGCTAGCCTCCGTACTTTCGTCGGTGCGACGCGGCTTTTCTCCTATTTTCCGCTAAGTGGCCGGTCATCCAGCGCGGTATTCGTGTCCGTCGTCGATGGTCGGACGCGATTGTATCGACGGCGGCCGGTTTTACTCCCGCCGCTTTCTTCGGCCCGGGGAGGCGCGTCCCCAGCCCGGTCGGGCGTACTCCCGCCAGTCATCGCTATCGGGAGGGAACGGGAAACGATGAACGGCCGGTGTAAATTTATCGGGCGGAAGAGGTGCCGGCCCGATCACCTCGGGCCCGCCTTCCGGGAAGAAACGGTCATCCGATCCGCGGGCCACATGGCCGCCAGCCGGGCGTAAAACCGGCGTAATTAATGACGACGGCGGCCGCTTTCATCTCCATTTCCGCCCCTTTTTTCAGCGCGCGGCCGTCGACTGGGTTACCCGACACGCGCCGCTAATTAATGGCCGCGGATACGGCTAGGCCGCCCCCGCCCCATCCGTCTACGCCGGCGGCCGAACGGAAAACCAGAGTCACCGCCGGGAACGTCGGAACAGCCCGCCGGTGGGCCCGGCCGCCCCGTCCGCTTACCCGTGGACGGGAAATGCGGAGAGAGAAGGGGAAAAAATCGTTGGCGGGGCCGGTCCGACTCTACCGTTTGGCCGTTACCCACCCAGTCGGCCAGTCAGACGGCGGGCCTCGGCTGCAGAAATGGATGGACGACGGTTTCCCACGGCCGGGCCGAGTCTGGCTAGATTGGGGCGATAAGAAAGCGCCCATGGCCACCAGGCCCAGCCACTCTCTCCATTCGTTTTTATTCGGCGGACGGACGGGTTCGGAAGCCGAAGGTAGGAGTGCGGTAGCGGGTATGGCGCGCGGCCGACCAGACCGAGCTCCGGACGCGCACCCGCAGTCACCGGTGGCGTATTTCCGTCGAACATCTTGGGTCCACCCTAGAGGAAGGGCGGACGATAACCCGGCGGGAAATGGGTGCCGAGGTGGGTGTCTTCCCGGAGAAAGGCGGATTCACCCGCTGGTTTGGGCCCCGGCGGACCGAGCCGTGGCCGGCTCTACCGGAGGTGACGGCCGACCGAAAGACGGGACCCGGGAGACGGGCCGCTGCCGATATTTGTTTATTTAATTCGGGGTAGTGGGCTGAACTCCGCGGTTCAGCCTCGAGAAGGATGAAGGATGAAGTTACTACGATATAGGAAAGTTAAGAAAATGTTGAAAGGTTCCTACCAGAAGAAAGTGTGGCGGCTTACTGGTGGAAAGTAGTGTTAGTCGCGTTCGGTACAATTTAAACATTAAAAAATACAAATCGATAATAAATGCTCAACAAAGTCTTCGTTCGGAAGGACCCGACAGATAACGTTAATATTTATAATACATATCGGGCCTAAGCGCTGGGGATTCGGGCGGCTTTATCACGGTTTTTCACCGCCGAGATTTGGGCAGCCGAAGAGGGACGGCCGGGTGGCGGGGAAGTCTACCCCACCGGCCAGGAAACTACTTCCGGAAACCGGAGGTGGCCGGAGGGCCACAGTCGAGAAAACGAATAACTCGGTCCGACGGGATTTAGTGGGGCCACAGTCCAGAAAACGAATAACTCGGTCCGACGGGATTTAGTGGGCGCGGATGGCTACCGACCGGGCAGTATATGGGGCGGCGGGCGGAAAAACGCGAAAATCCCAACGGACCGGTAGCCAAAAGTCAGGTCGGTCCAGCGGCGCGGGTGGCCGAAACACCGACGGGAACGGAGGTAGTCGGTAGTTACCGGAAAAGGCCGGCCAGACCCATCGGAGGACCACCCGGGCCAATTAATCGGCTGAAACGCGAGAATTTAAAAGGCGCCGTCTGGACGAGTGCCGACCAAAGAAGAAGAAAGGCGTCCGGTAGCGGGATCACCCGGGGAAGAGGGTGGTAACCGGGGCTCGTTCACCGCTGGACGGAAACCCGGACCCGTAACCGGGCCTTTTAAAATCCACGGTGGCCGGCCTGGGGATTTTGACATCGTACCTATTCGAATGGAGATTTAAGTAGGTTCAGATAAAATTTTAGACGCGTTTCCGACGGTCCAGCGTATCGAGCAGCTGGCCCGCGGCTTTACTTGAACGCTTCCACGGCAAAATGCTGTAAATCTCGGTTGGTTATACTACTGCCGGTCGAATTATACCCGACCTGGGTTACGTTAAACACTTACGCTAATCGCAGTAAATACGATCTACAGTCGCCGCAGTTCCGACCGCTCTTACATTTATTAACTGCTGTAAGAATACGTTTTTAAATTAACCCAAACTTTAGTAGGCTTCTTCCGTCGGGTGTACTGGCACCGCTGTGGTGAGTTTAAACCGTAAATTGCTGGCTGCTCCGGGAAAATTTGTTAGTCGTTCGCTTTCAAAGTGTTATTTTCTATCGAAGAATCGAATTCCGAATTTAACGTCTCTCCGCCACCTTATCGTCTTTCCGAAAATTCCTACTCTTATCAAAATTGTTTACGTCTGTAGTAATTCTCGCCTTTCCATCCTTCTTTACCTATCCAGTAAATAAATTTATCCCCTTTTAGCAGCCACGGGGTCCGTCGGGTGCCGTAGTAAATCGGTGGCGCGACTTTCCGTCCGACCGTATTTGGTCCACGCGTTACATCGAACACTTTGGCAGGGATGGTTCGTTTTACTTTACCGGGTCGGGTGGGGCGCTAGTGGAATTCAATGGAAAGGAGGGGCCGACCCGCCGCCTTACCTAATTTGACGGGCGGTCCTTTAATTTAGCCACCGGAAAACGCGCCTATTCCCCACCGCCCGGCCGGAGTGGGGATGGCCGGAATTAATCTGCCTCGGCCGTAGAAGACCCGAGTCCCGCTCCCATTTTCCTCGGGTTATTTAAGGGGGATTCTCGGTTTTCCGGTTACGGCCGAAACCGTCCGGTGTAGCTTTCCGGTGGAACCGACGGTTCCACGGATGACGGAGCCACCCAGCCGAATGGGGCGCCGCGAATCGGTTCTCCGGGGACACCGGCTCCTACCCGGTACGGAATTAACGTAACTTTGTTTCTTTCGGTCGGTTCCAGATACGGCGGGAAGCGGAGGGGCTACCGCGGTTCGGCCGGTGGACACCGAGTAAAACGCCTTCCGTTCCTTTAGCGCCGGGCTAGTTACTAGCTGTCGGCGCCTTCTCCGTCTTTATTAAGTGGGCCCGACCGGCGGATTTAGCCGACTGGACGCCGGGCCGCCGTCTGCAGCTAGCCAGGGTCGACGGGTACATCTTATTCCGATTCGGTGGTTTACCGTTCCGGTAAGGTTAGCGGCGGGTCAGGACTTCTGGTCAGGAAGCGGCGGAGAGACGGTGCAGCCGGCCGGTAGCGTTTTTTGCGGGCCGAGAAAGGAGATGAGGATATAGATACGGACGCCCCATATATCCTCACCTTTGTTTTTCCATAGACCGGGTCGATTGTTGGTGGTATGGCTCACCCCCACACATATAGAAGGGGAATAAGACCGGGTGCCAGCCGCCTACGTCCGGTCTCGGCCCCGTCTTTCTACCATCCAGCGGGAATGGGTATCCTCTTTCTAGAAGAAAATACACTACCGACAATTTATTCCACATAAAATACGTAATTATGCCTACCGGCTAGAAAGAGGGGCGAGAAGACCGGGCGCCAGTCACCGACGTCCGGTCTCGGCCCCGTCTTCTTTCCACCATCCAGCGGGAATGGGTTTCCTCTTTCTAGAAGAAAATACACTACCGACAATTTATTCCACATAAAATACGTAATTATAAATAATAATATTTTAAGTGGAGTATACACCACGGCCCGTTAACCATTTTTTGGGTTCCTATAAAATAACCAAAAATTTTAAGTCACCACTAAGATGACACACCGTATACGCGGTACACTATACTATACCGCGTATACGGTGCAGTATATCGGTTATACTATATTATATGGATTATGGATATTATTATACGCAGCGTACACGAAGATGGTGCCGGGCCAATAGTACCAGATATATAGATTTATAATCGTCGCCTTACATTAATGGAGACACGACGTATCACCTAATAAATATATAACGTGGTATGGTTCGCCACACACACATATATTACCGCGTATACGGTGTGTCATCTTAGTGGTGACTTAAAATTTTTGGGTTTATTTCGTAGGAAGCCGAAAAATAGTTAACGGCCCGTGGTCTATACTCCACTTAAAATATTATTATTTATAATTACGTATTTTATGTGGAATAAATTGTCGGTAGTGTATTTTCTTCTAGAAAGAGGAAACCCATTCCCGCTGGATGGTGGAAAGAAGACGGGGCCGAGACCGGACGTCGGTGACTGGCGCCCGGTCTTCTCGCCCCTCTTTCTAGCCGGTAGGCCGTTTTCCGAGGAAAGGGAGGCTGCGCGTCAAATCGCTAGTGGGCCGGGGATAGGCCGGAAGGATTGGAAACCGGACGAAACACGTGGCGGCGGACTAGAGTGGTAGGTAGACGGCTAGTCAGTCCGGACCGGGGTCCGGCCGCTGGCTATACTTCTTCCTCGCGCCCAGGGTACCGACGGAGGGAGAAGGGTGAAGAAGGGCGATAATCCGTTATCCTTCCGGAAATTCGGTTTTTACGTCGCACCCGCAGTCGGAGACCGATTCAGACATACACCGTCTAACCGGGTAATCCGTATTTGGGCCGAGGCGGCCGAAGAATCCACCGTAATTTATATTTCGTCCCACCGGTGGTCCGGGAAAGGGAGGAGCTGGCCTTCCTCCGAATCTGTCCCCTACCCACCGCCGGTCCGATTCTATCTGCGGCGGTAGGCCGATCGGCCGCCTACCAGCGCGTTTGGGTTGGGTGACCAAAACAGGGCCGGCGCTGAGGCCCATTTAACCTTTTCCGGCCCCGGGCCAGCCGCCGAGAACTGTATATTCGGACCGTTGGTAATAAACGCTTATCCTCCCAGTTTGGACCGAGGCGGGAGTTGCCAGCCACCCACCACGGCCGACGATGGAGGGTAGCCAGAGCCGGCCACAATTCCGTCACCGTCGGCCAAAAATCCTACCAGTCAGCGGGATGGCGGTTGGCGACCCGCGCCCGGTCCGGAGGCCGAACATGGTCATTTCCGGGAACCGAGGGAACTTAATAATTCCATTCGGCGCGTAAATTCTTTTCGACTGTAGGTAGGAAAGAGGCGACTAACCCCGGCCGAAGAGTGCGGTGGCCCCGATCGGAGGGCCTCCGGGACACAGCCCGTTTCCTCCGTGGGTTTCCAACCGGTGGAGGATGCCGAGAAAAGGGATATAATTGGGTCCTGGCGTGGCGGAATGCGTGTCGGAAAGCCGCGACCAACGCGATCCAGGTGGACGGCCGGGCGGGAAGCGCCGACAAAGAGCCGACGCTATCCGGGGACCACGGCTGAAGACCGTCTCCTCCCCGTCATTAGTAGGAATGCCGCACATCTGGAAGACTATTTTTATTTGGATTGGTCTCGGCCGGTTGATCGGCCCGCCGACCGCTCCATCCACCGGGCGGAGGTAAATGAGTCCGACCGCGCTCCATTTACCGCCCGGGCGGCACCGCGGCCCCTTTACTGGTGGCTATTTGGACCGAAACGACGCGACCTTCCCGCCACTGGGTGGCTTCCTCCCCGGAATTCGGATCTAGCCGATTCCGTCTATCTTCCCCTGGCTTCCGAGGTGTCGGCCGGGTTCCGACAACGGCCACGCTTCTACCGTATCGGGCGTAAAGAGAAGAGTCGGACTACCGGAAAGGCTTTGCAGGAAAGATGGGCCGGCAGTTCCGACAGCCGGCCAACGGTCCGAGACCGCGGTGGGTAAGGCCAACGGCCACCTCCGCCTCCGGCGCCGAGTCCGATACACTTATATTAAAGGCTTAGTCTGGCGCGGTCGGTCGGCCCGGGTTTGTTTCGATTAACCGTGCAGCCACCCCGGGAGGTATGCGAGTTTCCGGATGACCGACGCCCACCGGACCATACTCGTCTGGGAGTGGGTCGGACAACGGAAGCCTGGACCTATGGGGACCCGGGCGGAGGTAGTTACCCAGTTAATTAGTCGAGATGTAACTCTTTGGGTGGTGGTGTAGGACTCACTGCGCGTCTGACTACCGACTCACTTATATTCGAGAGGCCTCGTCCGTCGTTACCCACTCTCCAATCTTCCCGACCCGGGCTATCTGGAGCGGGAAGGTACGGGTCCACCGCCAGGGTTAAAGGTCCCGATCGACACGGTTTTCCGACAGTGGACGAAGTAAAGGACATTAGCGCGGATGACCGAGCGGTCAAAACGCGTAGTTTAGCCCGGTGGCCGAAAATGGTAAACGTACGAAATGTGTAACGGGTAGAATTGTAACCAAGAAAAAGAAAAAAAATTTTTTCGGACGGCCGGTAAAAGGTCAGAGGCCAACCGGTAAATGTGAGGAGCGAGCAGGACAAATCATCTTTACTTATATATATTCGTACGTCGATGATAAAACACGCGGAGCCCACGGTCACCGTTATTCGGTAGGTGGCCGTGGGCTCCGAGATTCGCCGTCGGTTTATGTATGGCCGTCACAGCCGAGATGGAGGGGTCAGGCGACGGAGAGAGGTGACCGGTGCCCGCACACGTTTTTCGGTCATTTAACGCCAATTTCCAGCCGAGGAGGCGCGGGCCGACCGATAAGAATCCCACAGAAGTAAACGCGGTAGATAAAAATATGTGGAATAAAATTATAGCCTTCCCCGGTTAGACAGTCGACCCCACGGGGGACGGTGGTATCTGGCGGGATACGGCGGCTGAACGACACTAACTTTGTACATAAATTTTGGATTAGGCGATGTAGTATGTAAACAAAAGTAAAACAGGCATTATAGTAGATTTGCCTTTTTATTACATTGTAACTTCTTTGACAACATTCTAAACATTTAAAACGAAAATATTAAAAATACATAAAGCAGTTATTAAGTAAATTATTATGGTTATCTCGGATAAAAGACTGAAGTGGGCGTATAAAAGCCGAACTGCGTATCTACTCCATGGAATAACTGCTTTATGTATTTTTAATATTTAATTTTTAAAAGTTTAGAATGTTGTCGAAGAAGTTACAATGTAATAAAAAGGCAAATCTACTATAATTCCTGTTTTACTTTTGTTTACACTAACTTTGTTTCGTCGCATCCGCCACCTAATCTTTCGCCTGTTTAATTTCGACTACTCTTCCTCTAGTGGCCCGTCCTCTTCCTTCGACCGGAATCTTTAACTCTGTCTATACGCTCGGTTCTTCTTTCCTTTCCTATGGATTAAACCACCGAGTACGCCCTGTATTTCTGCCACCAATAAATAAATAAATAAAGCTATCCTAACCGCCTAAATAAAAACCGTATAAACGGGATGTCCCCGGATAAATTTAAATCCGTTTATCTTTCGGCAGAAAACTCGATGACGTTTCTAAATAAGTCCGAAATATGATTCCATTAACCATCTCTATCATTTTTTAAATTTTCCGGTCGGCGGCCGTTTTCCGAACCCGCCTGGGCCGCCCGGAAAAACGGTCCGCTTCCGCCGACTTCTCATCCGGACGGAAGCGTCAGGATGGAGAGGAGCCGGTAGGTGGGTGCGGGCTAAACTCGACGGTGGACGGAACCCAGCGCGGCCGTAGTGACTTCGTTCCGTCTACCCGTAGTCGGGTCGGACGAGCCGGGGCTACGTTCGTACCGTCGGTTCGACAGTTATTGGTCGGATAGCGAATAATTATTTCTAGGCGACCGACCACCGGGACCAGCGCCTTTCGGTATTCTTCGGCCGGAACGGGGACCCGGATCCGGACTAGGACTTCGGCCGGCCAGCCGGTGATGGCCGATGGAAAAGGAGGCCCTCCGGTAGGGCCGGTGACGTTTTTTTCTATCCCGCCTGTCCACCCACCGTCAGCCCGGCCGGAGCCGAGGTACGGTGGAAATTTCTCAACCTAAACGACAGGACGGACGACGCGCCTCCCCGGTTGGAGTTATATTTAACGGAGCACCAGTTACGGTCCGGGCAAAAATAACGGTTAATATGGAAAGGAAGGTGTGGATTTTCCTCCAGAAAATATACCAATATCGGGATGGGGATAAATCCGCTCCAGTTAAAAGCCGGTAGGTCGGACCCATCACGGTTAGGCCGGGCTAGCGGCCGGAGCGCTGGCTCTGTCTGTGGATTTTTAGAGCTAAGTGGAAGACGGTGGGCACCAATGGTCACCACCCGAGAAAGAGGATCGACGGTAGAGAAAAACCCACCGCTTAAGGACCAGTCGACCGCGGAATTTTACCGGGTGAGAAACCAACCAATCGGAACTTTTTCCGGCTGGTTCCCAGATAATTGTCGGATACCTCTCCACCCGGTAATAAGTTCACATTTTGTTAACGAGTAACGCCTGTCCGTGTACCTATCCCAGTTTCTTTGGCCGGCCCATTTTAAAGTGAAACCAACCAATCGGAACTTTTTCCGGCTGGTTCCTAGATAATTGTCGGATACCTCTTCACCCGGTAATAAGTTCACTCTTTCTTAACGAGTAACGCCTGTCCGTGTACCTATCCCAGTTTCTTTGGCCGGCCCATTTTTCTGTATTTGTGATCACAGAAATCATTGATTTAGTGTTATTTATAATGAGTTGGAATAATTCAAATACATAAAACATCTAAAATTTTTAAGTTAAAATTTTCTCAAAATTAGGTTGATAAAAATTTCAGACGACTTTATTAATTCATTTTTTATTAACGTTCAATTAAAAAAAATTAATTTTCCGGGGGCCCTAAATTATCGGGGGCCCCAGGCTAGTGCCTAGTTGTGCCTAAAAAAAAATTAATTTTCCGGGGGCCCTAAATTATCGGGGGCTCCAGGCTAGTGCCTAATTGTGCCTGTTAAGTAATCCACCACTGAACCGGTGTGAAGTTGGCCCCCACTTTTGAATTTTTAAACTTTTTCTTTTGCATTCGTTTGCACCTCGTTAGCACCTTTTGCACTTTTAATAATTTAATTTGCACCCCCACCGTTTGCCCCCCGAGCCAAAACCATAATCGGGGCCCGGCCCCCCCAGTTTCGAATTTTCGAAATTTTTCTTTTACACTCTTTAGCAAATCGCTAGCACCTTTTGCACTTTTTATATTTAGGTTCTAGAACCAACGGTTTGGCCCTCAGAGCCAAAATAATTTCGATGAGACTAACCTGATATTTGCTTCTTTATTGATGTCATTAATCATAAATCACTTCATAACATATCTACTTATGCATAGAAATACCATAATTTACTATCAATTATTATAAACAAAATAGTTATTTCTAAATACAAAAAGTATTATAAGATATCAATCTATACTTATTTAACCACATTATTTAAAAGAACTTATAATGAAAATAAAATAATATCGAATTTTATTAATTCTGAATCACTTAAAGTACTCAATAATTTCACTATTTTCTTTCACAAATTCCTAAATAAACATACTCTTAAAATATGAAT
>AYEL01080360.1:0-25541 GCA_000484575.1 Olivierus martensii
TGTATGTATGTAAGTATGTATGTAAGTATGTATGTAAGTATGTATGTAAGTATGTATGTATGTATGTATGTATGTATGTATAAACTAAATTTGGTAGTAGTATTTGATCATTATAGCCATGATATCATTGTTTCCACATGCTTGTTATAAAAGAGTTTAACTGTAAATATATATACAGTTTACTGTTTTAATTACATCATCATAATTTACAACTTGCTTAAAATTTTATTTCCATAATGCAAAGCAAATCTTAAATAATTCAGAGAGCATGTGTATAGATATCCCTCCAATAACATGGCTTCCCACAACACAGTTTTACTCTAACACAATTTGAAAATTGCAGAAACCCTTACATAACCTGTCATTTAACCCTCATATAATATGATACTTCTACAACACGGTTTTTACTTAACACATTTAGAAAATTATGTTCGCTGTTCTACAACACAAAACATTTTCATTAATTTTCGTAAACCCATCCTATGGACATACAATACACACAAATTGCAATCATTGGGAAATAAAAGTAAACAATAAAGTCAAATAAGTAAGATAAATCGTTTATCCGAAAATGTTTTTGAAAAAATGATTTATCTTACTTATTTGGCTTATTGTTTACTTTTATTTAATAACTAACGTAAAAAGTATTTTAGTCATTGGGAAATACTTTGCTAAAATTAGTTATGAATGCAATTTTGCTAGTTTGCTATGAGAGGGACGATATGCAGTCTGTTTTTGATTTGAAATTGAATTAATTGTCAAACATTGAGTATTTTGTGTTTCAAATGTTCAGTTGTTGGATAAAAAATAAGTTTTTATTCTTCAATAGAGGAATGTGAAATGGAAAAAAAAAAACTTTTTTTATTCATAATTTTTTTAAGTATATGTTAAGGAACGATTGTTTTCTAGCAGATTATGGTGTGTTAGATTACAAATTTGAAAAGAGAGATGATGATACACAAACTTTAAATGCAGAAAAAAGTTCAGAAAGTTAAGTTGATATTTTTAAAGAAGAAAACATTCGTTTTAATGAAATATATTATTAAATGAATGTTATATAGGCTGTATAGTTTTTTTCTTTCCTTTTGTTTTACATATTTTTTTAGGGTCTTATTTTTTAATAATGTTCCATGTTATTAATATTCTTAATAAAAAATTATGTTTCTTATGTGAAATTAAGGAAAATTATTTGTTTTTAATTGGTATTGGAATGTAACTTTCCTTTTTGATTGGCTCTGGGTTTCATATAACACGATTTCACACAACACAATGTTTTTCAGAAACCTATCTACAATGTTATAGAAGGGATATCTGTACTTTAATTCTTCATCTTTTTCTTAAATATTAGATATTTTTATATTGATCTGAAAAGAACCATCTTAATTAAGGTTATCAAACCCAAAAAGTTGTGTCAAAACTCAGTGAAATATATTTAATGCACTGAGAAAGGAAATGAAAATCTATAATTTCCCTTTATTAATGCAAATTGTTATATAAGTTGTTGGACAAAATTTCTTAGAACATTACTTACTTTTATTGCTATAATAATTTCCTAAACTATGACTTATAGCTATAATGGACTTAAACTATACTATAATCTAAAACTTGTACTATAATCAAAAATAAAAATATAGTTAGTTATAATAAATGTGGTGCAATGAGAATTAGTTTAATGGTTCATGGAAAAGGATAAACTGAAAAAATGTTTTATTAAGGGAAATTAATCATAATTTATATTAGAGATTATAGAATTTGCAAATTAAAAAGGAAAGAATAAATTAAAGTGACTTAATAGTTGATTAATAATGAAGTTCATATTTTATAATTTAGAAAAATATCAATATTGAAGAATAGTGAATTGAAGCAAAAGTTATTAAATCATTTTGTTTATATGACAATATTTACTATTAAAATAGTGTATTTTACAAATTTAATCTGTAAAACATTATCAATTTTTTATTTTAATGAATTGTAAATCTAATATTCTTTCTTTTATAAATGAATTATGCCCTAAAAACAAAAATATATTTTATAATAATTTTTTGTTGAATATCAGATCATTTTCGTACACCATATTTATGTGTATAAATTGCTTTCATAAAAAATGGCAAGATAAAAAAATTTTATTTTTCATTGCATTCAACAGTTGAATTAAAATGTAACAACATACTGAATTCAAAATGTACAAGAGATGGATCAAAGTATATATTTTTAAACAATGAACCATTAGTTAAATCAGTTTACCAATTGAATATATCTTGCAAAGAGTTAAATATAATTTATATCATTCATGAATGGGCTATATTCAACTCAAGTCATTTGGATTTTTAAATAATTATTTACTGGGAAAATATACATCTCTACAATATTTCATTAAAATATTTCCAAAATCCATTGAAGAGTTAAAATAGCATAATTTTATATGCAACCAACAATTAAGGATAACTGTTGGCAACAGCAAACAAATCTATCAAATTTTCAGTGTTAGTTGATTATAGTATATAGTACATTATTCTGAAAAATACAGTATACTTCCAATTAACTGAAATAATTGGGAAATGTATTATATATATATTTATGTAAATTTTCTATATAACTTATTGTAAAAGGAAACAAGAAATTAGTTTATTTATAGCAAGGAATTATTGCAATATCTGTAATTTTAATCATAAAGTATCACATTCTGTGGCCTCTAAAAAATGCAAGGAATCCACAAGCACTTTTAAGCAGGAAAAATACACAATTTATTATTATTATTATTAATGTATTTTTTTCTGCTTAAAGTGCTTGTGGATTCCTTGTACTTGTAATTTTAATTTGATTCTAATTTTTACTGCCAATTATTTAAGACATAATAAATTAATCTCAGGCTTTAAAAAATCATCTTTCAGTTACAGCACCTACAATAAAACATTGTTAATCATCACTTTTGGACAACAGATTATTTCCTGATTATTCTGCAATTCAAATAATCCAGTCCTGAAGAATCAGGAGTCAACTGTAGTTGTTTGCAAGACTATTTTTCTGAGTATCACTTATTTTCTATGTGCAGTTGAGTCTCTGTAGTCCAACACTATGAACCACCACTCCACCCACGTGAAATTTTCATATACAGGTAGGCCTCGATTAGAGCGAATAATTAGTTCCATGAATTTCTCGCACTATTCGAAGTATTAACTGTATGTAAAATATGGTAATTGG
This sequence comes from Olivierus martensii, assembly GCA_000484575.1. Lineage (NCBI taxonomy): Eukaryota > Metazoa > Arthropoda > Arachnida > Scorpiones > Buthidae > Olivierus > Olivierus martensii. The sequence goes on from AYEL01080360.1 coordinate 3,202, forward strand.
TTCTTGCTTTGCGAGATTCCGGCCATTAGCTAACTTCACAATGAATAACCACAATACTAACTTAATACTAACTGTTTAAGAAATATTTATTTTCATATTTTACATCATTGTTCATCATCTAAATTAATAACTTACTAGGAATTGTATCTCATACCATCATCAAACCAATCACCAAATCAAAACCAAAATAGCGAATCGAAAGCGGAAGTTGAGCGCCGCCTTTCTGTTGCTCAATCACATCCATTTTTTGCTCTAGGATGATCACTAACCTCTTCTTTTTTTCGTTTCCTGTTTTATCGTCAGAAGTGTTCTTCCTTTTATCCATTTCGATACAGTACTTTTTAAAAAAGAAAATTCTGTACTATACTGTAGCAAAGCTAAATAATACTATACTGTAGTCGATAGCAAAGCTAAATAATAGTACAATAATGTAATAATAGTACAGTTAACGGCAAAAAGCCCATCTTTCTGATGTTTCACCCCTTCAAAGCTGTGTGACTGTTCTTGGACTGCTCCTTGTCCAGTTTTACTAACCAAAATTTAACGGTAATTTGTTAATTGACATCATAAAAGGAGCTTTGTTAGTAAGACTGGTCTATGCTTACAACTTGCACTAACTGAAAAACGGTATCAATTTTATAAGTAGCACTAATCGAAATCGCATTATTTGAACTCAAACTAATCGAGGCCTACCTGTACAGTATTTACTATAAGAGAGTGATTTTTTACTGTATCAGAGTTTATTATTTATCTTTACATAATGTCACAAAGTGAAAAATGAAAATACGAGACATTGAATGTAGTCGAAAAGGCAGAAATAATTAAATTAAGAAACTTGACTTGGAAGAAAAGTTTAATGATTTGGCTTCATTTTATGGTATTGGACGAGCCATCGTTTATGAGTTTAAAAAAAATTGGGCTAAAATTGAGGGTTTTGTGAAAGATTTGAATAGCAAGAGCAGTCACAGGAAAGTCTTATAAACTGAGCATATTTGTTTGTGTAATTCCATTTTTTTTCGTTGAACATCCAATAATCTGACAAATCTCTGAAATCCGGCAAGCCTCGGAACCATATGTGTTGGATTAGAGAGAATCTACTGTAGTATCTCTCATTTTATTTTTTTCTAAAATACTTTAAAAAATTTTTCTAATACTTCAAGATTTAATATTTTCAGGCTTACCTCTCTATTATACTACTATAATAATTTTAAAAAATTCAGCTGAAATTAGTTATTAGGATGAAATAAAGGAATACTTCATACAGTGCACTTATTAGTACAGGAGTCACTACAGTGCTTTATAATTTACATCCAAGGATTTAATTAAAGCAAAATGATTCACTTTAATGTGATATAGTCGATTCTCATTATTCGCAGTAGTTACATTCTGTAAATTCTTCGTGAATATTGAAACACTGTGCCTATGGGAAATATAGAGTTAAATTCCTGCAAGCCTTTCTTCCCAACATTTTCATCCTTGTTTTCTGTTTAAAGAGATCTTATTTAATATGTATAAAGTATTATAATTATAGTAATCTTTAATTTTTTAAAACACTATGTAGCAAATAAAATCTTATTTTTGATGGGTAGTTGTGTTTGACATATTGTCTTCCTGAACTGACAAGGGGAGGATACAGCTGACCCCCCACCGATTTTGATCCTTGATGTAGCAGCTGATCATATTGTCTTCCTGAACTGACAAGGGGAGGATACAGCTGACCCCCCACCGATTTTGATCCGCTTGCATATGGTGAAAATAACAGCTGACCCCTCACCGATTTTGATCCGCTTGCATATGGTGAAAATACATCTGACCCCCCCACCGATTTTGATCCACTTGCGTATGGTGAAAATACATCAAACCCCCACCGATTTTGATCCGCTTGCATATGGTGAAAATACATCAAAAAGAGTGAATACGTGTCCGAGCTTTTTTGATAATTCAGCTTAAAAGCAATGGATAGATAACAGATCACTAAGTGCACAGATGGCCCACTCAATAAATACGTGGCTCGTAATCTGAAGGTAGGTCTCGTAATCCAGGTTGATGTGCATTTTTTTTGTATCGAAAAATTATTTTTTATAGTTCATTTTATTATTTTTATGTACTGTACGTTTTAATTTATTTTAATTATTATTAATTTTATATATATTGGTTATCACATAATTCGTATGCATTAATATATTTATGTAGGGTCCCCACAATGTATGTCAGAGTAAAAACACGTATATCGATAAATTATAGCATACTTTCGAATAGGATCGCGAGTAAGTGACGCAAGGATCCAGGATAGGAGAGATTTCGATACTTATTCAAAACAAATAACATATATTTATTTAAAAAAATAGGAAATAAAACACAATATTAACATAATGCGCTAGAGAGAGAGCTATCTGACCCGGAGATCAAACCTGGGAGAGAGTGAATAAAAAAAATTATGTTATTCTTCCATTATTCTTTTATGTCTTCGTTCCCTATCTCGTCGGACGATCCCCGTAGAGTAACAGAGTATTTTGTTTTGAAAATAAATATATTAATGCATACGAATTATGTGATAACCAATATATATAAAATTAATAATTAAAATCAATTAATTAAAATGTACAGTACATAAAAAATAAAAAAAAATTTTTCAATGCATAAAAAAAAAATGCACATCAACCCGGATTCGAACCCACTACCTTCAGATTATGAGCCACGCATTTATAGAGTGCGCCATCTGTCATCTAGTGATCTGTTATCTATCCATCGCTTTTAAGCTGAATTATCAAAAGTTCGATTTTTCAAATGTTAAAAAATACTATTAGAAGGCCATATTCAATGAAAAGCTTGGACATGTATTCACTCATTTTTGATGTATTTTCACCGTACGCAAACGGATCAAAATCGGTGAGGGGGTCAGCTGTGTCCTCCCCTTGTGAGTTGAAAAACTGAGTCAGCCTTATCTGTGTGGCTTTTTGCCTCAGATCTAAAATTTTGGCATAAGGAACAAATGTGCAGAAGTTAGGTGCCTAAAGGCTGTAGCCGGATAAGCATTGGAAAGTGGCCTTTACATCAATTTGGCTGATTTTTTTCTTAAAGGTTGCTTTCTGGGTAATATTTTACTTTTGACAAATATTAACCTCGAAATACCGATGGTTAATTAAGTTTATATGTATAAACGCGAACCTAATTTACTGATCATGATTAAACTGCAAACAACATGATTAACTTAACCAAGTTTCCAGAACTTGTATAATTGCCTTTCTACTTGATTATTGGCATCACAAGCTCTCTCCACGGTCTGCTACATCAGGAAGAAAACAAGTTTAAAATGGCGGATCAATCTGCAAAGCGATATAATTTCTTATCAGACTAATTATTATTATTATTATGTCTTTTACAATTTCGACATAGCAATGTTTGGAAAGAATACTTGAATGATCTCCGATCACAAAAATGTAATTCTACTGTCTACGAAAAGATAAATAAAACACTCCTTAAAAGAATTAAAATAAGAGACGAATATTTCAATATTTCCTCTATAAATGATCATTTAGTGCATTTAATAGCAAATATTCGATCAAATACTCTGTTTCGTTTTTTAATAATAATGACATATTGAATCAGTCTCGATGAAAACATTTGAATCGTCCGTTATTAATGAAAGATCCTATTAGAAACGGAATCAGTGGCAATTCTGTTTAATTGTCAGCATGTGTAAACACCACTTTTATCACAGAGAAAGATAATTGTGATCATCTTTAATAATTATTCTTTTAAGTTAACTGTGATTAACTATCCCGTGGAATAATAGCATAATAGTCAAATTACATAAATTCAACTTAATAAAAAAAATTATGGAACATTTATATTATTTTTTCAAATATACTGGTAAATATCTACTATACTTGTAGATTACAAATGTAAATATGCTAGTTTACATCAATGTTCACATTACATGATTTATGTTTTTGTATATTATCTGTTGATTTTAAATATCAAATTACTAGTATGATCTTTTATGCAGCATTGTCTTCCTTTCAGTCAAGGAAAAATATGGCTCCATAATGTGTAGGTGCAATCACTATAATTCATTTAATTCTGGGAGTTTTTGATTCAGGATTTTTGTTAATAAATTATGTTTTTGACTTACATAAAAATATTCTATCCCAATTATTTGTATATGTTGAGGAATGGTTGTAATTAGAAAAAAAAATTACAAATTAAGCAACAAGATCTGCAAAATGAAAAATATAACGAAATGACATACATAGGATTATCTCAAATGATTCTAGAGAAACTATAGCAAGTAGTATAGTACAACCTAAACATTGATATTTACAATGTATTTGATATAGTGTGAAGATTGATTTTGACAATATCAATCAATTAATCAAAAATTTCTGTTGTTTTATCATCTTTAAAAATTCTTGTAAGATTTTATAGAATGATAAATGTGCAATAAATTTTTCTGTATAATTTCAAACTGAATTTTTATTAAAAATCATAAAATCACCATACTATCTTAATAGTATGATGAACAATAAAATCATTTAAAATGATCACTGAAATAAAAGTACTCAAAAGCAGTTTCATAAAAATAAAACTTTTTAATAGAAAAACTTTAGAACATTCTGTCAAACTAGTGACCATCTTCAGTTACTATACAGAATGAAACTGCTTTCGAGTGCTTTTTTTTCAGTAAGCAGTTAGAATTTAATTTTTTAATGTATAATACAGATATGTTGGGAAATTATTTAATAACGCAAAGTTTATATAAAATTTAATTTTTATCAATTACTAAAAATTGCTTTTTAATTAATCTAGTATAAACTATTGCAAACACAGCAGAACTTCTTAGAATATAGTATATCAGTAGCATATTAAATGAAATATTCAAAAATTTTTTGAGTTGATGTGAAAGAAAAATTTCATGTGCATTAAATAGGAACTGTGCAATTTATGTCATATTTCAGATGTGGTAACTTTTCAGACAAATGGGAAAGTAAATATTACATTCGCTCATTTTTCTTTAGATATGGATAAATTTAATTACTCTAAAGCAGCTATTCTTAAAATGTGACTAACGGAAGATTTTAGTATTATAAGAAAATATTATAACTTATACGTGAAAATCTTTATACTGCTTTCTAACTAAAGATTATTAAGTGGTGGAACATTCCAATACCCATTATTGGAATGCCCTGGTGGGGTCAGTTGTCAAATAAAAGTTGTGAATCCAGTATTTCAAGTTTGGATCTCTTCTGAAAAATCTGAAGGTGTCAAACATGAAAACTGAACTCAGAGAACCTAAAGGTAGTAAATGAATACATAAAATAGCTGTCCAACAGAGTATGAATGAGAGTTAGGATTTAAGGATATTCTGGCTATGACTATTTTAAATTCCTATTTAGGATAAATTAACAGAATCCATCAAAAAATTTTATTACAGAAGCATTATGATTTTATTGCAAAACTAGGGATCAGTTAAATGTCTCATGGCCACATTGATGGTTACATAGAAATTATTTTTGAGAATTCTGCTATGAAGTATTATACATAGCAGAAAACATACAGCTGCTGTGTGTTTTGTTTGATACAGATGCTGCGAAACAAAGAACCACCTATATTATTATTTTTTTTAATATGCCACATAAAAAGACTAACATTTTCAGTCAAGAGAAATAAATGAATAGATGCTGCGAAACAAAGAACCACCTATATTATTTTTTTTTTTAATATGCCACATAAAAAGACTAACATTTTCAGTCAAGAGAAATAAATGAATATATATACTAGAATCTGAACACAGATGGAATGTTTGCATAACAAAAGATTTTATGATTAACAATGTAGACTATGAGAATCTGAACAAGAAAGCATGATTGTATTTCTGCTCATTTACATGAGCAAGTAATAACTAGTAAATCTTAATCAATATTTTGATTGCACAAAGAAAAACAAAACTAAATAAAATTAAATAATCATCAGTACTTATCTTTTAATTTGATATATAAATTCAAGTTTTATCAATTAAGATATGAATTAAAATTTACGATTTCAGTCAGAATATAAATTTTATGGAGAAGGAATATATTGAATTTAAATGACATACACATACCACGCTAGATTTCTTTCTAGAAACATCAATGGAATTCTGATTTTCACATTTTATATCATCATATTCATATTTTGATTTCTGATAAGAATTAGAGGATTCATATATATCTTCACTCTGAAGAGTGCAATTTTCTAGTTGTTTGACAATTTTCTCTTCTGCCTGAAATACAAAATTGAAATTGTACTATTATATCAATAAGCTGTATCAAATTGATTCCTTTGAAATAGCATACTTTTGGAGGTTCAGGTAAAAATAATGAAAGCAAAAGTGGCAAATAATGATGTAGCATTCTTTTGAAATCAATCATTTATCATCATTATCTTTGCATTTTCTGATATCTCTAAAAATAGTCTGCAGTATAGGAATATTTTATTTTACACAAACATTTTTGTCATTCCATGACAGCTGCTAATGCAATGAATTTGACCATTAAAATAAAAGTCAACAAAATCAATAGTTTATGATTAAGTAATGATTTATCTATCTAAAGAAATGAAAATATAGCATTTAAAATAAAGCAAAGAATAAAATAAAGAAATTATTTATGTCATGTTTAAAAATTTTTTAAGTAACTTAAAGCACTAATACGCACTAATAACTGCTTATTAGTGCTTTAAGTTACTTTAACAATATAGTTAAGTACCATTCAAAGCAGTATATTACTCAAGCAATCGTAAAAAATTTTTATTTTGCATTATTATTAACAGATAAATAGATGATCTTTTGCTATACAAATGAACTATTGCATTTGGCAGAAACTCAGAATGGAAGTTATTTACATAATATGTTGGTAAAACCAGAAGATCAGTTACTTTCACTTTTTGGCTGCCATTCTGATTTTTCTCAATTTTGTGGCAGACAACAGAGTTTTTGCTACCCAGTACATATATGGTTTGAAATGCCTTTTAATGAATGTTTACCATTTATTTATTGCAATTAATGTTCATATTTTTGAATTTTTTTAATACTTCATATATTTAAAAAATTTGTAAACCTAGGAAATCATTAAGTAAGAGCTCAAAGAACTACCTATATTTATAGATTATTTCCTTTTTTTTTCTAATATATCACATAAAAAGACACTAACATTTTCAGGCAAGAGAAATAAATAAAAATATGTGCTAAAATCTGAACAGCATAACAAAAGATTTTGTAATCAACAGTGTAGATTGAGAATCTGAACAAGAAAGTATGATTGTATTTCTGCTCATTTACATGAGCGAGTAATATCTAGTAATTCTTAATCAATATTTTGATTGCAGAAAAAGGAAAACAAAAATAAATAAAATTAAATAATCATCAGTATTTATCTTTTAATTTGATATAAGAATTCAAGTTTTATCACTTAAGATATGAAGATAGTATTTAATTGATAACATATAAAAAAATATGTTTCAAATAATTAGAATCTGATATTTGTCTCAGCTTGTTTGTACTTACTTTTTTCTTTTTTTTCTGTCGTTTTGATGCTTTTGATTTATTAGGAGAATTATTACTTCCATTAATAAAATTAAGAAGTTCTTCTAGTGCTCTGTTGTCAACAGCAGGCTCTAATGCATCTTGCGTTTTTACTATTGGTCCTCCAGTTTCTGCCTAATAGGGTTTGATATAAATTTGACTTAAACTGTCAGAAAGAAATTTAACTGTGTAATCAAGGACTTACTTTTCTTTTACTTAACCTTAATCTTAATCTTTCTCGCATCTCGGGATAATTTTTACTAACAGGAGCAACTGCAGGCTAAAGTAAATAAAAGCTATTATGACAAGATGCAATTAAAATTTTACAATCAATAAAAATAACTTGATTTTACCACTCCATGACCAAATACTTCACAGTAACAACAATCACAAACACGACTTTCACGTTGATTTGATGTGGAGGTTGAAGAGCTTTGCTCTGAACAGGAATCATCCACACTTTCTTCTCCTTCTGCAGTATGACTCTCACATTCTGCATCTTCACAATATGATGTAGATACTGGCTGATTATCTGAAAAACATTCACTTCAAATTGAATTACAACTTTAAAAAATACATTATAGTTCCGATTAATAAAATAACTTACCATTTTGATTATCTTGACTATGTTGCGTAGAAGATTGAATGGTAGGTATAACACCAGATATGGAATTATTTGTTGAGGTGTGAACACTTCTACTATTAGTAACTTGTTCTTTATTTGATGATTGAGACACATTCTTACCAGATTGCGTTCCTGTTGTACCTGAAGAGTGCAAATCACCATTAACAGATTGATTGTGAGTGGAGCAGAGTAAATCTGATGAATGACAGTGCCGTTTGGCTCCAGAAGAATTAATAGGACTGTGACAGTAAGGAATCACACAGGAATTGGATGGCATAGAAGATACATGATTTTTCGTGGGACTGTGCTGCATTGAAGGCACATGATCATCATTCATTTCTAAATCTATCTGAGTAGTCAGAGATGATCCACATCCTATTAATTTTCTTCTACCTATAACACTAATGCTATTGTTACTAATTGAAGATCGTGACAGATGTGAATTATGAGAACAGATAAAATGGTTATTTAGCATAGAATCTCCATACTTCTGGTAATTTGAAAAAGGCCTAGTATCCTCAGCATTATAATCCCATTCTCCATAGGCAGCTATGTATATCTGTTCTTGCAGGACTTCTCGTTCTTCAAAATCCAAATCTACAGGGCAGTGCACATGATGAGATAAGCTATTCAATTGAGAACTATTAGTATTAGCCTTCCCCATCTGAAGATTATATAAATGAGGATGGATCAAAGGTTGAGAACTATTTTGGGATATTTCAGACAAATGGGTAAAGAGAGGAAAAGAAGTTCTAGAATGATTCATAGGGAGAAGGGATGAGACAACTTGTCCAGAGGGTAACATTGTCGTCTCCTTCAGTTTTGCACAGGCATGGCATTCACACTGCTTAACATCATTACTTCCTATTCCCTTTAAAGTTAACATAAGACAATTAGATTATTTTAAACATTTGAACTGAGATAAACTGATACTAACCTTGACATTTATGCTCATTTCCAGCTCTTGTTCTCTCTTGTTATCATCGAGGGACTGCCACATATGTTTATGATTATTGACAATACTCATATCTTGCAAACTTAAATTATTTACCGGAGTATTTGACAATGAAAAAGAGTTTAAAGGAACAGAATTGCCAAAAATGGGATTTAATCCCGTCATAGCATTTTGTCCCTGACAGAAAGAATGTAAAATGCATTGTTCAGTAAACCTTGCATGATTATCTGATAAATTTCTATCTTTATTAGAATTATGACAACAATGATGATGCATTGGAAGGGACACACTATACTCTCCAGTACAACTTCTTCTACTGGGACTATTATGACAAGTTGATAGTTTCCCAGTAAATAATGCCTCACCTGCATGATTTATTCCATGCAGTTCTTCTACATCTTGCTTTAGAGATACGGAAGAATAATATTTTTCATTTCTAAAACATTATTAACATTTTTATTTAATAAAATTGTGTGTAATAAAAGAACTGTTCTTATATGAAAAAATAAATAGCAAAACTTATATGGAAAAAATATGATAAAAACTGTTTGAAAAAATAAAATATTGACAACTACAATAATTTTTAATAATAAAAAAAAACATTTTACTATAGATTAAGAAGAATTACTTACAATATTCCCATGGACTGCAAACACTCTCTGCATGATCCAATATGGGAATTTGTGACTGAAGGAACCAGAGATTTGGACACATTCTTTTGAATTCCACAATTTCTCATACTATGATTACATGTAAGGTCTGTAACTCCCAGGGATTGTGAATCTTTTTTTTCAATCATCAATGTTATTTCAGAAGGAGTGAGAAGATTAGGTGACATGTTTTCTGTATTATGGCATCTGTTACTACAGCATTCCTCACATGGACACCTGAAGACAAAATAAAGTTTAATGATATTTAATGACTTTTGCAACAAGTATTATGCATATTTCTGCTGATAGCAGAAATAAGCATAATACTTCAAAATAATAGCCCTCAATACTAGTTGATAAACAACTATCTTCAGCATCAAGAACAGAATTAAATGGAATATAAAGTTTTAGTTTGTTTTCAAATATATATCTCTTAAAAGAATACAAACTTTTAAAAATTTAATATTAAGATTATAAATTTCAATTATTAAACAAAACTATTAGTGCTTTAAATATAACACTATATACATACTATATACTTAGTAAATGTAAAATATTTATATCTAAGTTAGCCAATTCATGAATATTTAGTTATATTAAAAATAAATAAAACTAAAATTAAATGGCTCATATGGGATACTCAAGAACATTAGATATTGCACTAATGGCTTCTGATTTCCTTAAAGGTGTACTGTGATTCCAACATCAAGCCTTATTTTAAATTATTACACAATTTTACAACTCTTGTATCATCCCATTTGATCAGCATGTTATGTTCATAGCATCTTTCTGCTATTACTGTCTTTAGACTGACATTTTTAATGTTGGCTTTGTGTTCTTGAATTCTTTCTTTCAGATTAGATATACTATGTACTCCTCCTGTCTATCAAGATCTTGATGGTATATGGGCAAAACATCAGCTCTTAGATCTGATGACTAGAGGTCCTTGTCATTTCGTAAGTGTTGGAAGATCGTAGCATTCTTTCTTTAAGCTAATTTTAGCTCTTGGTTCTTTGGTTACCTATTTATGGCAGGTATTCTCCCTAACTGACCAATTTCATAGGAAGCACCCACTGCCGTGACATCACAATATGGCATCAAACTGACGGAAAAACAAATCACACATGGTCGCGTGCATGAGTGTTCTATCATGAAATCTCTACAAACTCTAAATAAATTTACAATCAAAATAGGCTTTGACTACTTTAAGCACCACTCAAATAATACAAGATGATCAAGATAATGTGATTTTTTCGTATTTTTGTGCAAGTTATGTATATGAACTTGAATTAAAAGGAAACATATTATCGGCCAAATGCTGGTGTTCTCAAAGAAAAACAGAGGAACCACATAATATAGAACTATTGTTTGAAACTGATGTTATTACTTTAAAACTAATGAATGCACTATTTTTCCTGTATTGCTGGGTAAGTTTTAAATTTATATTATTATTAGGGTGACCATATTTTCTAAGAAAAAATAAAAGACAAATTTGAAAATTTTAGAATTTTATTCTTACATGTTTTCAAAAAAAGTTTGTAACTATCAGAAGTCTGAATGTTATGAAATTTCCTTACTCTTTATATCAAAAAATGATAATGTGCATTTTTCTGAAAGTTTGAAATTGGTTCAATTGTGTTAGAACAAACCTTTGATGTAAATTTTAATTAGCTTTGAAATAAAAATGAAAATAGATCTGAGCAGTTTTAATAAAAAAATTACAAAATATAATTAACAAAAAACCAAACAAATTATGGTATATATTTGTTTAACAAAAATTAAAAAGACATTTTTATGATATTTTTGATGAAGGTATTTTTTAAGTACACGATTTTTTTTTAAATCATAAAATTCCAAACATTTCATTTCATAATTGCAATTTGTGCAAATGCAAGCTTCAAAACTAAGTTAAACTTTTTCGTTATTCCAAATATTTATAATTGAGAATATTTTCTCAGTAGGACTATTTAATCCAGGAAGACAAACAAAATTCTACAGATAAATTTACTATTTATTCAGCACTAAAAAGATGAACCAATATGATTCTATAACTTTTTATTACGAGAAACGTTTTCAGCTTACTTAAGCCATCATCAGCTCTTACAAAATCATTTGAATTGCAGAACAAATTATTTTTGAACAGAAACAAAACAGTAGAATTAAAGAACAAACAACAGGAATTCTATTATTTAAATATTTAAAATTCATTCATATTCACAATTAATCTAGATTATACAAAATTATAAACTAAAATATAAGAAAGATAAATAAAATTATCACTAAAACAAAAATCAAAAAATTTTTTGATAATATAAAGAAAACATTTTCAATTTCCAGAGTGAGCATTTTCTTTTATTTATTTACTTATGAATTTCTATCTTTTTATGAGATCTTATGATATTTTTTATAGATTTCTTTGACAATCAATTTTCCATATTCAGAAATTTTCAACAAAAGATTAATCTTTAATATTTTAAAAATTTGAGTATTTACTATCTTTTTGTATATTTATCATCTTTTCTGTTCTCTGCTAAAACATACTTTTATAAAAGATATTGCATTTTCCAAATGTAATCCTTTAATTTGCCTTTCAATACTATGGTTAAAATAAATTGAGACATGATAAAGAATATAAAGTGAATATTCTTTACAATATCATTGGCTGAAACAAAAATAACAATGACTACATAATATAAACAAAATCCTTAAAAAAAATCTTTTTTCAAGTTATATTTAAAATTTTATAAAGTAATTACTAAAATGTATTTAACTTACCTATAATGATTGCATATTGAAGGAGGTTTATTAAAAATATCTTCTTCTAAAGCTTTCCAATGGTTATTGAACATTTCCCAATCTTTTCTTTTTGCTCTTACTGCAGCCTATATTTCAAATAGTTAAAATATAAAAATTTATGTATGTAAAAATATAACGATTTTCACTGATCATTCTTCTAATTTATAAATGAAAATCAGACAAAAATTGATTTTAAAATACATTAAGAAAATTTTAAACTATATCAATCATTAATGAAATGCAATTATTATAAAGTGAACAAGGATATCAAATGATTCTTTCTATTCCTTTCCATATTAATCAAATAAGATTCTAGTCTTTTAATAATCATTTTTATTTACCAAATTTACTTATTAAATACAACGTATCTGATATTAAATATAAGTTAATATGCATACATTGGGGTTTCTATTAAAATATTACTCCTGTAACTTTAGATAGCACATCTTTTTAATAAGAGCATTGAAAAATATCAATATAAAATGCATTAAAGTTAGCAGTATATAATTTTCTCCCATTCTCCAAATGTATCATCTTTTTCTCATGAATATAAATGGAATGAAAACCTGCACTTTGAAAATATACAAGTCATAATGGGTCACATTTTTAAGATCTTGCTTTATTTATGGCCTTTTAAAATGGTTAAAATATTTTTACAATTTTCACAATTTTGAAATTTATTACATTTTTATTCAAATTTCTAATTTGAGAATGGAGAAAGAACATCCATACATATTCACTGTAGGAAAAGTTTAACATATGAACTAAAACTCACTGTGCTTTATATGTAAATAAATGATTTCTGCTTTGTGTATTAATATTTTATTGCATCTTTAATAATTATTTCAGATGGAAAATATTATTTTCATTGTTTTTGAAAGTTTAATAATATATTATAAAACTTCCAAAAACATTAGAAATAATTTAATAAAACATTAATTAAATGACATCAATTAGATGTATAAATGATTGTTATCAAATGCAGGCTGTTCCCAACTTATGTGGTTCTAATATGTAAATCTGTGATTACATAAAGATTCCCTGACTAAAAACAGAAAATATTGATAATAGCAGATAAAGCCATAATGCAGAGATAAAAGCATTTTTCTCTTAATTTCATCATTTATTATATCTATATGCATTCTATAGGTTTATTTAATTATGTTTAGTCAATGAACTGAGTCTGTACCCCTCCTGAAAAAATGTGGGACTCAGAACTGAATCTGGATCCTCCAAGATAGTAAATAACTACTTTATCATGAAACTTGTGCTTATTCTTTAATACAGTGAAACCTGTCTAAGTTGGACACATTTGGTTCCTTCAAAATATGTTCAACTCGTTTTTTTCTTTTTAACAATATTACCTTCACTTTCTGAACTTTTTTCCTGCATTTAATGTTTGTATATCTTCTGCTTTCTTTACAAAAAATGTAATCTAACCTACTACAAAACAATCATTTCTTAACACATACCCAAAAAAATTTTATGAATAAAAATGTTTTTTCTATTTCACATTCCTCTATTGAAGAAGAAAACTTTTACTTTTTATCCAAGAACTCAATGTTTGGAACACAAAATACTCAATAGTTGACAATTAACTCAATTTCAAAATTAATTCACATTAACTCATTTTGAAAATTTTATAGAATTATATAGAAATTATCAAAATTTTGCCAGAATAGATAGATAAGCAGATGAAAAGTTTCCATTATCTGCTACTAGATTACCACCAGTTATGTTTATTATAGAAAGTCTCAGTATTTATAATAGACAGCTTCAGCAACATAAACATGTAGCATGAGAATGACATAGAGTGCTGGAATGACAAAATCATGGTGTCATTTCGAATCGTCACTAGAGAATTCCTCATGTCCAAACATAAGTTAAGGAAAGGTTCTATATTAATATCATTCATTCACGTTCTATATGTCAAAAATGGAAAATTCGACACTTAGGCAGGAAAGTTCCCATTGGTGATTACTTATGTTTATAGTGACTAAATGACTAAATATAATGCCATATCTTTTAGTGTACATGTTCCTTAGATTTGTATCTATGATATGATAATTAAATTTTGTGTTAAAAACGTTAAAAATCATAACTTGAAGACCTACTTTTATACCATATTTTTAGGCATGATTTCTGGATACTTCACACTGAGTGGAAAAGCTTTGTTTTATTTTTATTTAATCTTAATATTTTTTCTAATTATAAGGTGTAGTAAAAAGTAATCCGTTATTTTTGCATGAAATTGAAGGTTTTATTTAACATACATAGAATGATCCGATTTAGGTCATGGATTTGAACTTTATTTAAGATGGGATTAAAAAATATTAAAAACAAATATTACTGAAAATGTTACGCTACATACATCATTTTTTCCGTAGGCAAAACAAAATCGATTTGAAAATTTTCGATAAAAATCGATAAATCCTACTGATTACACCAGTTAGCTATCGATTTTCAAAACTAGAGAAAAATCAATAACCATCTAAACGTAATATCTTGAGCTATTTTTAGTTTTGCCCTTCAATATATTAAAAGAAAAAAAAATAAAAGACTAACTAGATATTAGCATCTAGATTGGAAGCCAAGAATTAATATGCTGTTTACATAAAATTTCATTTAATATTCTAAATTTTTACTCCTTTAAAAATAAAAATAATGAATTTATTGATGTTTCTCGAATACAAAATATTTTCAAATTTTTGCTTTTTTTACAATTTTTTTATTTTACTTCATAGTTTAATTTTACTTTAAAGACTAATAAAAAACTAATAAGAAGAGCATTACATACCTTCAGAAATTAAAAGTCTGTTTTAATTAATTAATTAATATAACTTATTATTATTATTTTCATTTTATTATGTTTCCGTTGCAGAGATCTTCAATTCACATCTGGGAACTGAATATCTAAAACAGCGTTTCCCAAACTATGTTATTATTACTGATCTTCCGCGGAACACTGGTGTTCTACGGAAGATCAATAAGTGTTCCGTAAAAAATAATGAAAATTAATATAAGCCTCATATGATTTTAAATGCAACCAAATCAAAGTACAGGAAGAGCTCAACGCTACACCTGATATGAGAATTCAGCTCTCTAATATTATGCCTGATATAAAAAAGAATTTGTAATTCAAGGACCCAAAAGCATCGAAGCCACTAAGAACGTAATTTTACTATATACATACGCTAGTTTATTTTACTATTTTCAAGCGTTTTATTTTACATTTCTAATATTATGCCTGATATAAAAAAGAATTTGTAATTTAAAGACCCAAAAGCATCGAAGCCACTAAGAATGTAATTTTACTATATACATACGCTAGTTTATTTTACTATTTTCAAGCGTTTTATTTTACATAATTACAATTTGATAATAAACGTTTTTGTTTTTTTGTTTTCCTAACTTGCCTAATTTATTTATTATTAATATTTATCTATACAGTCAAACCTCGGTTCACGAACGCCTCGGGTCGGGAACAGTTTACGAACAAATTTTCCGAATACAAAGCTGGATGATGTACTGTGTCTCAAGTTACGAACATGCCAGCCGTCAACATAAACATTTTCAAAGATAATGCCATGTGTCACTTTAGAAAAATTTTAAAACTTAGACAAAAATAAATCACACTGGACAACTCTTTTGTGAGACAGAGGCCCAGTGAATCTGAAGCAAAGTCAAGTAGTACCAAGAAACAAAAAAAAGAAAAAGAATCTTCTTCCAAACAATAACATTTCACTTCCTCGCCACCTTCCATTTTCTCCTTCAACTCTCTTCCATACAGATATGGTAATACCAAGGAGTAAACTTAATTTAAGTTTTCGTCTATATTTGATCTGCTTAGTGCCGTGTTTATCTTTTTGTGATAGATTTAATGGTTTCCATTGATTTTGTATTAAGAAATTTTGTACAAAGTACTATTGTAAAAGTTTAAATAAGCAATTATCTGAGGTCCCGGAACGGATTAATCCATTTTACATTAATTTCCATGGGGAAAATAGTTTCGGTTTACGTAATGACTTTTTATTTAAAATTTAAATGCGAATAAAAATAAAGGGAAATTTATTTATGTGATAACATTGATTATAAACAGAAATTATGAAAATCGTTGTCAATAAAATAAATTAATCGTTACAGATAGATAGCGGTGAATATTTAACTCTTGTGATAAATATAGAAGTATTTATAAATTAATATAGGACACAGTTTAAATGCAGATGATTAAAAATGTTGTCGGCTTTCTAAAATATGTTAAGTCATTTAGAAGATTTAAGCTATGAGTTTGTTAATAATTACAATAATTATTCTTAATGATAATTACCGTTCGAATAATCATTTATTATTTTCGAACCATTTCCTATGCATGTTTATGACTGAAACGAATTTATCTTAATTATATAACTTACATAAACAATTTCTGAATAAATTTAATTTTCTTTTGTGTAATATTTAAATTTTTCATATTAAAATATTTTTAATTTAGTATGGCTTTATTCTTTTATCAAATAAGTTTTTCCATTTTTTTGTTTTAATTATAAGAAGAAATGCATAATTATGTCTTCTGTTTTTCGATATATAAATAAATTTACAAAGAGTATAATAAAAAATAAATAAATACGCTTATATAATTCGTGCGATTGTTTTATTTCCTGGAATGAAAAAAATTACAGTAATCTGAACTTTATAGCATAAAATAAAAAGAAAACTGTTTAGAGAAAATTTGGCTAATCCCAAACACTTCAAAAGAAAATGATGCAGTTAGAACAATAAATTCCATGTCTTTTTTTATTTGGCTAATCCCAAACACTTCAAAAGAAAATGATGCAGTTAGAACAATAAATGCCATGTTAGAACTGTAGAAAATATGTGGACGTTTCAATAAATCTTCAATCAAACGTATATTTACGATAAAGTACACAGTTATTCGGTTCTTTTCTAAATGATTGAACCGGGATTTAGTATTGCTTAGGTTAAATAAACAACAAACTGAATTTTTTCACTTAAGTCTTTAGGCCTTACTTTACAAAAAACATTTTAATAACGACAACGATGCTAAAGATTTTTTCATTTAAAGAAAAAAAAAAAAGCTTAAGTGAATCAGAAAATAATTTTTTCATTTTCGGTTGAACTGTTGCTAACATCCGCATGGAGAAAATCTGGCTTTACTTGCCTCGGGTATAAACTAAACTTATATATATATATATTCTGAAAATTTACGATTTAAGCAAATAATAATAACTTAGTTTTCCTAAAAACACGAAGATAGAACATAAAGTTTATAATAGAAATGAAAATTCAATTTAAGTATACTTTCGATTTTTCTATGTTAAGTAATTCTTTCTCATTAATCATCTATATTTAAAAAAAATTGCATACAGCAAAGTTGATATCAAATTTAAGTTTTCAAATAAAATTTAATTGAGTTAAATTTAAACCAAGAGAGCTTTTTAGATTATGATGTTTAATAGAAAAATCTATTTGTTCGGAAACCAGATAACTTTCAAATTGAAAATACTGTATTAATGAAACTAATTTATCTTAATTATATACCTTATGTAAACAATAATTTCTGTAATTTAATTTTGTTTTGTGTAATATTAAATTTTATATTAAAATATTTTTAATTTAATATGGATTTACTCTTTTATTAGATAAATTTTATCATTTTTTTTGGAAAAACTTATCTGAGAACAACAACATTAACTAACAAGTAAGAATAACATGGAACTCCACGTTGAAGAACATTATAGGTGCATAGAATTAACGTATTAAAAATGTTAATATCAAAGATTATTTTTTTATTTTTAACTAAGAATTTCGACAATACTAAACTGTATTTTTAAAGATTAAACTAAATAGGACAAGTAGGATTTTATTTTTCTCAACTTTTTTACTTAAAAATGTTATATTATATAAATTTTTGCTGCTTCAAATGTTTTAATGATAACAATAACAATCTTATGAAACTAATTCAGATCACATTAGTTACATATTATTATTATATATAAATTTTTGCTGCTTCAAATGTTTGAATGATAACAATAACAATCTTATGAAACTAATTCAGATCACATTAGTTACATAGTATTATTTTTTCCAAAAATTAATCCTATTCGCTTTTCTGTTATCTGTTCACATAATTATCTCAAGAATAAAACATCGCAAACATAAATTTTAAAGGATCGCTCTTTATTAATAAAGATACAGTCTTATTGATTTCTGTGTGATTCTGTAAAAAAGAATTTACGTTTCAAACTTTAAACTGATCTGGATAAATATATTTATTATACACGAATAGTTCGATATTAATTTGAAAGGTTGTAATTATATTCTAATGATTTTAGGTATTTATTATGTCTTTCAGCAAAAATATCTCAAGATTAAAACTTTAATTTTTCTGTTATCAGCCAAGATATATACTTTTTAATTTAGGAATTTCTATATAGTATAATCTTATCCAAGATGGAAGTAGTTCGAAAGTTTAGTAACTATTTCTTCACATGAATAATTTATTGATTTGAAAGATTTTTCTCTGAAATATGATCGCAATACCATTCACCACCAATAGTATATTTGTCTTCATTTTTTATACATTTATTAAATTGATATTATCAGAAACATTATTTAGAATTTTTATATTAAGTGATATAGTTAGTATATACTCCAATTATATAAAAAGCTGCAAAGCTGTAAATATTTTATATAACATTCGAGTTTTACTTATTTGTTTTAATGGTTAGTAATTTTAAATATAAATTAAGTTTAAAAATAAATTTATGAATTTTTTTTAACGTTTTTTTCTGCTTATTAATTGAACATTTTCATTTTTCAAATTATTAGATTAAAGATCATCAAAAGAAGAATCGGAATAAGAAAAACAGAACATTCTTTCTCCGAAACTTACCGAAATTATCCGTAAACACAAACTCTTTAATTAAATACAGAATGTCGAAAAATTCATCTTATGTGATCACTTTTAATATACTGCTTATGGTAAGTGGATGCTTGACATTTGTATGATTTAAACAATAAATGAAAGCGAGAATCAATAAAGTTAGAAAATAACAAAAACGATACGATTTATTTCGGCAGGAAAGAAAAGACATTTCAGATATTATGCGACATTAATTTAATAGTTGTTTTTAAGTTACCAATAAAGTTAGAAAATAACAAAAACTTGAAACAAAAACGATACGATTTATTTAGACAGGAAAGAAAAGACATTTCAGATATTATGCGACATTAATTTAATAGTTGTTTTTAAGTTTTATGAATTTTTCTGGTAGTTTCTTTTGCTTTTATAAGAAAAATTTCTAACAGAAATATAGTATTATGTAATTTTCTTTTTTATATATTAATTTTGAATTTAAAAATAAATTAAATACTATAAATTACATTGTGTTTTAGAATTACTCTTTTCGAAAGAGTGAATAACAAGATTTCCGATGTTCAGTTCAAATATTTTAGTATAATTTCCGGTTCTGGATTCGAAATACTTCCAGTAGAAATTAACTCGTTTATACTAACAAGTTTAATTAACAAACAAAAAGTTTGATTAAACCATTTTACATAAATTTATATTATTTCGGACCGTTTAAAAAATGTGAAATCAAGTGAAATTAATCAATCAATGTGAAATGAATTTTTTTCGTGAAATCAAGCGTTTTTAACATTGTACAAATTAATCTATGTGACAAAATTACTGTTGAAATTTCACAGTGTGTATTATTAAATCATCGCAAAATTAATTACTGTCATCAGTTTATGATATTTTGTATTTAAGTTAAAATATGCACTGTATGCAGAATATCTGTATATAATTTTCGAATACTGTACTATTGCATCGATATGTAGAAATTTTATTCTTATTTACTAAATAAAAAATTAAATATAGTAACTACAATAGGCTTTGATAAACAGAAATATTTATTACACTCGTCAATCAGAATCATCGATTATTCAAAATAGCCATATTTACACAGGGCCGCCGAGAGGGGGTGACATCCGTGACTTTTGACACGCCTGATAGTTCTTCTGTATATTGCTGTTTGGAAGATCTTATTGAAAATATAGGAAAATATTATCAAAAGACAGTACAAACTCAAGAAGGCATGATTTTTTAATAACTCTCTAAATATCATTTAAAAGAAATATAATTATTAAGATATTTTCTTATTGCATTTTGTTTACAGTACTTCCTACTTATAATGTTGTTCAGCATTTTCAGAAGATTGTTGAAATATTAGAACTCTTTGGTGAATTATATCCTAATACTTTTAAAGAAAATCCATTGAAGATAAAATCTTTTCTATTAGAAATAAGGAAATATTCTTCTATATTGAAAGATCAAACTGTGATACTTGAAATTAGTATTTTAAAGCTGTTATTAATGTTTAAACATACATCAGATCTGAAAGAGGTATAATTCATTTTCTTCTATTAAATTTTTTGTTTTTTAAGTAAATTATATAAAATGCTCATATTTTTGATTTAAAAAGATTTCATAAATTAATTAAGAATAAAATTATTATTTACTTTTAGATAGAAGAATTTCCCTTTTCATTTTTGCTTGAAGTATATTTAAAAACAAATGATAAAAATCTTCTTATTTCCACTTTGAAGATTTTAAAAGGAGTATGTTATTAATTTATTATAGAATTTTATAATTAAATTTATAGAATATTTCTAAACCTTTTTAATTATTAATTTTCTTTAGTTTTTATCTGAATTTGGATTTAGGGAAGATTTATTTTGGGAACTTAATATTTGGCTTAAAAAACTGAAATATAGTTCTTTTAACTGCCATGAAAAAATTGTGAATTTTCTTGAGAAAGTAATGAAATTTGCATTTTATAATTCATCATATTTAGAAAATATAATCACAGATAGCAAGAAAAGAATATTAAATGCAAATATTTCATCAGGTTAGTTTATTTATTTAATTTTATTTATTTTTATTATTGAGTTTTTGTATAGAAAATTGTTATTTTAATGTCAAGATTGTATTTGATAAATTTAAATTTATAGTAAATGAATATATAGAAATTTAATTTTTCCTTACATGTAGTGTTATGTAATTTCCATATAATAATAATGGTTTGTATGTACTTACTGCATTATAGTAAGGAGAAAAACTGAGACAATTAATAATGGTGTTAAATGTCTTTGAATAATAGCCTTATATTATATTAAATACAGATAAACATCTTTTAAGTTTCACAAATGAAAATTAAAAGATGCATTTTATTAATGATGAGCAAACTGATTTCAGGAAATCATTCTACTCATCATTAATAAAATTCATAGTCAGACATCAGAATAATATCTCTTTATCTTACCTTTATCTAAATATAATAAATAATGATTCAAGTTTCTTCTTCTCTGTATTTCATAAGTCTATGTGAAATCTACATAGCCCCTTCCAATTTATACTAATTTGGTTAATACAAAGAAGCTTTCAGTATTATGATGGAAAAATGGAAATTTACTCTCTTTAATCATCATTTTTCAATACAGTTACAGAATTACAAAATACATAGTTTTCCTGAAAAATTGCTATTTCCAAAATCTCAATATCTAAAGGTATGACTGAAAAAATTCCAGAATTCAGCCTGATCTTCCTAAATTTGAAACTATTTCCAAATTCTAAATATAACACCAAATCAAAAACGAATCTATGGAAATAACATGGTCAGTAGATTAACACTTAAAGCTAATGAATACATGTAACCCTTGTATAACACAATA
>AYEL01080361.1:0-27659 GCA_000484575.1 Olivierus martensii
TGGGAGCTTGGTTGGGAGGTTCTTATGCATCCACCTTATAGTCCGGACCTGGCACCAAGTGATTACCACCTGTTCCTCTCCATGGCGAACTATTTTGCTGGTGAAAAATTCGCCTCAAGAAAGGCTTGTGAAAATCGACTGTCCCAGTTTTTTGCCATTAGGGACAAGGGCTTCTATGAGAAAGGCATAATGGAATTACCTTCAAAATGGCAACAAGTTATCAAACAAAACGGCGCATATTTGACCTAAATCGGATCATTCAAACCTTCCTGGCCGTCAACCCTGGCTTGGCCACCGTTTGTGCCGGCTCACCGCGCTTCGACCACGACCGTTTTTGCTTGACGTTGACATAAGTGATCCACTTTTCATCGCCAGTCATCATCCGATTCGGAAATGGGTCGACTTTATTGCGATTCAGCAGTGATCCAATGATGGAAATTCGGTCCATGAGGTTTTTTTGCATTAACTCACTACTACCATTTTCACTTGACATTGTCGTAAGTGATCCACTTTTCATCGCCAGTCACCATCTGCTTCAGAAATGGGTCGACTTTGTTGCAATTCAGCAGCGATTCACAGATGGACATTCGGTCATGAGGTTTTTTTCGCGTTAACTCGTGTGGCACCCATACATCCAGCTTCTTTTTTTATCCAGCCTTTTCCAAATGATTCCAAATGGTTTTTTGTGCAATGTTTAGCTCCTGGGCAACGCCAGTAATCATCCGATTCAGAAATGGGTCGACTTTGTTGTGATTCAGCAGTGATCCAATGATGGAAATTCGGTCCATGAGGTTTTTTTGCATTAACTCATGTGGCACCCATACATCCAGCTTCTTTTTTATCCTGCCTTTTCCAAATGATTCCAAATGGTATTTTCTGCAATGTTTAGCTCCTGGGCAATAGAAACATTGCTTATATGACGGTCGGACTAGGCCATTTCGATGATTTTATCCACATTTTCGACAATTGGCCTTCCAGAGCGTGGTGCATCTTTGACATCGAAATTACCGAAACGGAATCAACGAAACCAAAACTACGCTTGATTGGCTGTTACAGTATCAGAACCATAAACATTATTCACATTTTCAGCCACCTGGCTTGCGTTTTCACCTTTATCAAAGGAAAACTATAAAATATAGCGTATTTTCTCTTTGCTGGTGTCCATCTTTGACGTGAGCTCAAATTTCACCTTTATCGAAGAAATACTGTAAAATAAAAATAGCGTATTTTCTCTTTGCTTGTGTCCATCTTTGACGTGAGCTCAAACAAAACTGATTCAACCATTCACAAAACTGTCAAATAAGATTTTTAGTAACGAAATGTCAGCTTTCTAGGCCATCTAGTGTAAACCGATTGGACTTTTAGAGCGCAAGATACAATTTATTAAAGCCATCTATTGGAAAAAATAATGGATTTCTTTTTACTAGACCTGATACTTTGACAATAAAAACTGATCTTTAAAATTTAAATAATCCAAAATGCTTTGTTCTTGATATATTTTGAATTAATGGAATAAAAATAGAATAATGAGAAAACTAATTATATAATAGCCAATTTTTATTAAGAAAAGCTAGAATATGTTTCAAATGAATATATCATCACTTATGTGTGATTATTTTAAAGTTTCAAATAGCAATTTCTGCCTGTCTCTGCTACAATGCCTGTTTTCCCATTGCTTCTGTTAAACTCTTAAAAATTTAACTTTGAATTACTAATTTAAACTAGTTCTAACTTGCAAAATGATGAGTGCCTATTTCTGTTTTAGTTGATTTTTCTTCATTTTATTAAATGAAATTCATCCCATTAGATAACTACCTTCCTCTAGAAAGTTACTATTGGAAAATTTTGAGTTCAATTTTTTGTTAATACAGTGAAACCCCGATTTTGAAACTTTTCAGGGACCGGCCCGAAAAGTATCAACATCAGAGAAAGCGAATCATCCAGCTGTGGCTGGATGATTCGCTTTCTCTGATTTGATCCAGATGTCCATGTTCTGCACAAGCATATTAAACGAATAAGATGTCATACACATGTGATGCTATCTAAGGAAATTAAAGAAAATGATGATTTGCTGAGGTAGATTTCTTCTACAAATGCACATGTGGAACGTGAACTCAGTGACGATATTCTTCTTTGCATTCACGTTCGCGTCAACGCCTTGCTGAAGCTGTCTATTGTCTCTCTCATGACAAACTAGCAAAATTATATTTATGACTAATTTTAGCAAAGTATTTCCCAATGATTGCAATTTATGTGTGTATTGTGTATCCATAGTGTGGATTTACAAAAATTAATGAAAATGTTTTGTGCTGTAGCCCTAGTATGGATTTACAAAAATTAATGAAAATGTTTTGTGTTGTAGGAAGTAAATGTAATTTTTTAAATGTGTTAAGTAAAAACTGTGTTGTAGAAGTATCATGTTATATGAGGGTTTCTGCAATTTTCTAATCGTGTTAAACTAAAACCATGGTGTAGGAAATCATGTTATATGAGGGTTATCTGTAAATTGTCAAAAACAAGAAAGGTAAATAGCAAAAGTTTAATTTATTAAACTAAAGTTAGGTTTAATACTCAAGTTTTATTTTATTGATAAATTAAATCCACAAAAATAAAAGTTACATTTTTGTGTAAATAAATTGCTTTATTTTGAACAAAAATATAAAACCAAAAACAAGTTAGTAATATTAACTTGGTTTAATCCACAAATAAAACAAATCAACAATAAATTTATTAATCCAGACAATAATTAAACTTAAAAAATAAATTATAATTAAACTTAAAAAATAAATTAATCATATGAAATGGCTAACGTAACCTCTTTATTATGCTGCTCCATAATTTCCACACACTACTAAAATAATATGATTTCAGCTCACTTGGGCAGGGAAAGAACAATCCGTAATCGTCAAAAACAAACGGATTCACTATAGTGCACTTTCGGCTTAACTTGGTTGAGCCGAAAGTGCACTATAGTGAATCTGTTTGTTTTTGACGATTATGACTATAGTGTACTGTCGGCTTAACTTGGTTGAGCCGAAAGTGCACTATAGTGAATCTGTTTGGTTTTGACGATTATGGATTATTCTTTCCCTGCCCAAGTGAGCTGAAATTTATTATTTTAGTAGCATATGAAATAGATAATGTCATTTTCTAAGCAAGTATATCTAGAAGATGATTATTATTACTAATAATAAGATCTGAAGGAATGAAAAGTAAATCAACCCTTTAATTAAATATAATCATAATAAAAAATAATATATATAAAATAAGAAAGAAGAATTATATTAAATAAGATTTGGTTTACTGTGTATACTTTAACCCTAGTTTACAAAAATAGTGTTCCTGGAAAATGCTTATAAATCAAATTTTGTAAATCAGAAACTTAATTATTACTAATTTAAATGGAAAAAATTATAGTGTGTTCCTGAGCCCAAAAATGTCACTCAATTTTCACTAAAATTTCTTGAAATATTATATAGTTAATTATTTATTTAATAGAAAGAGGCTATAAGCTGTATAGAAATTTAGCCTTGAAGAATAAAAGCATAAGAAAAGATCTAAAGTTTCTGTCATAAGAGTGTGACAGATCATTATCAGAAATAAGAGAATTAGCATAAACATACTAATTAAAAGAAATTACAAATATTACTAATGTTAGAAGTTTAATCAAGAAAAAAATTTATGTAAAGTATGTATTGAAGTGATTACAGATTATAGGTAGGTTTTAATGTAATTAAACAAAACAATGATGAGACAAGTTGATTGTTAGAATGTAGAAGGTGGATCATAGAACCAGAAAGCTAGCAGAATTTGATAGAGGCACTTTGGAGTATGGAACAGAAGAATTGCAGTAGTTCCTAGGAAGAAAAGACATGAAGATACAGGCAGTACATGCAAAACTATACATTGATGAGGATGAGCTAAGGTGGTAGAAGAATTGCAGTAGTTCCTAGGAAGAAAAGGACATGAAGATACAGGCAGTACATGCAAAACTATACATTGATGAGGATGAGCTAAGGTGGTGAGTATTGTAGAAATTAGTTGGTCAAAAAGCACCAATATCAGTAATGAATTTAGAAAATACTTGGAAATTGTTAATATTTTTCATAAAGAAATTTAAGTTATAATGCCAACTTTTTCCTACAAAGATAATTCAAGTTCATGATGATAGCTATTCATTGATTAATGAATGAGAATAATGGAAGATGAAATGAATGGTGTCTTGAGTACTAATGTCATCACAATTACATTGTGGATTATCAGAGATTTTAAAACAATGTAAGTAAGAAATATTTAGAGTGAACTAGGAAGATTTAAATCTTGTGAAGATATTGGGGAAGAAGAAATAAGTTATTCCTCAATCAGAATTGTTGTCACAAGTTAATTAAAGAATTCTCTTTGATGATATTTTTCACAACAAATGGAGGAATTTTGTCAAGGAAATTTCCTTTTTAACATAATGAATGTCATAGTGGAATTGAACAACACAACTCAGTTGTTCAATTCCACTATGAGAAGGAGCCAATGAAAATATGTTAGATATTGTTATGTTCAAAAATAATTTGCAGAGTTTTAATAATGTTAATATTGAGTGGTTGAAATGGTTCAGATAGCAAACAAGAAAAAGTACAGTTGGTGTACTAATAATTTGAAAATTATGATTGTTTAACCCTTTTTCATGCTATTGATGGCATATACACTGCCATGGCAAGAACAAACAATAAAATTTTACAACTGCAATTTAGTTGATCTCAATTGATTTATTGCAATTGTATTTAGGATTTTTTAAAACTCAACATAATGAGTTTCTGAATGTGGTTCTTAAATTTTTTTCTGGCCAAAATTTCTTATTTTAAAAGGTTTTTACAAAAATTTATATTATTTAACATTTTTTAGAAAATCAGCTTTTTTTCTCCCCTTGTTTCTCTATATTCTAGATTACTGTATTTATGTTGTTCAGATTATATATTGAAAAAATGTTAATTTCTGAATATTTTTACAAAAATTAATTTTTTATAGGATAAACTATAAAATCTTAAAATTTAAAAACTCTCCTTGTAAGTATACTGAACAAGTATACTGGCCACCTAAGGCTGAGTAGTTCTGAGTAGATTGTTATATTGAATTCATTTCTGAGTATGGTTAGCTCCACCCACAACTAAAAATTAGTCAGTATTTCTCAATGAAGATTTTCTAGTCTGAGTAGGTCTTACAAAATGGCTGCCGTTGCAGAATAAAATATATGCATTATGGATAATAACAGTTATGAATTAATATTCAGTGAAGAAGAAGCAAATGAATTTAACTGTTGTTTTTTGCGATTTAAACAATAAAAATTATTATCGTTTAAATTGCAAAAAAAACAACAGCTATATGATTTTTAAGCTATATATGATAGTAAATTAAAAATTAATTAATTATATTTATATTGAACCGAATAGTATCGTTCAATATAATAATAGCATAGGCTAAGTTAGCGGCTAAGTATGTGGAGTTAAAAGTCTTAAGCTGGCTGAATGAATACGCTAGTATACTGAACATGTTTTTGTTTTCAGCTTTAATAAGCTATCTTTGGTTCTTTTAACTAGATTACAGAAATATATTAGGTTGTTCGGAAAGTAATTTCGTTTTTTCATGAAAATGAACAACAATTATATATAAATGTTTTATTTAATTATATATTGACTATTTTGGTCCAACACATGTTGCATCTTTCTGGTAGTAGCATGATTCCATGCTCATAGTATTTCTGATCTTTGCTTGCAAAAAACTGAACCAAGTGATTTTTGACATTCTCATTTAAACTAAGTGTTTTGCCATCTAAAGAATTCTGTAAAGACTGGAATAAGTAATGATTGGAGGTGCCAGATATTACAAATACGGTGGGTATAGTAGCACATCCCATCCGAGTTGTGATTGGAAGTGCCAGATATTACAAATACGGTGGGTATAGTAGCACATCCCATCCGAGTTGTAACAGCTTCTGGCGAGTCATCAAACTTATGGTATTGTCATGGTGAAACACTATGCTTTTCTGTTAATCAATTCTGGCCTCCTTTGATGGAATCACTCAGTTTGTCCAATTAATGGCAGTATACTTCCAAATTAATTGTAAAATTGTATGGAAGAAGCTCAAAAAAAAAAACAAATTCCTTGAAATCCCACCAAACAAAGAGCATTTTTCTGATGAATATTGGGTTTTGGAGTGCTTTGAGCCAGTTCATTTCTTCTGTTCCATGATCACTTGCGTTCAATTTTGTTGTAAACAATCCATCTTTCATCAACCTTATGATCCACTTCAGAAAGGGATCATTTTCTTCATGTTTGAACAGCAAATCACAGAGGTGAATCTGTGATTTGCTGCTCAAACATGTGCTCAAACATCTGTGAAAAACATGATGCTCAAACATGATGGAGATTCACAGATGTGAATCTCCATCGCATCGATGGAGCAAATCTTTCTTTGAGAATATGTGGAACCCAAATATCAATATTTCAACTGGTCATGAATGGTCAAATTAAAAAAATGCAATCTTGTAGAATTTCTCATGTTGTTATTCATCGGTTTGTTTTAACCAATGTCTTTATTTTGTCTTCACCAGCTTCAACTGGCCTTCCATAACATGGTGCATCTTTAATATCAAAATTGTCAGAAAGAAATTTTGCAAACCAGTTTTGGGACTGGCATTTTGTTAACACATCATCTCCCTACACTTCACATAATTTTTTTCTTGCTTGAGCAGCATTCTTACATTTTTGGTAATAAAAAAGCAGAACATGCCTAAAATCTCCATTTTATTTTCCATTTTTGATAGGATACCAAAAAAAATAACTACAGAATCAAAAAAATTTTTTATAAATATATTTTGAAATGTCAGCTATCGAAATTTATATTAACAATTAACGAACCAAAAAAGCACTTTACTGCAGTTTATAAAAAGATTTTTTATTATAAACTTAGCTAACGTTTTCGGTTTATTAAACCATCGTCAGGCATAAAATAATTGGAATTTTATGCCTGACGATGGTTTAATAAACCGAAAACGTTAGCTAAGTTTATAATAAAAAATCTTTTTATACTGCAGTAAAGTGCTTTTTTGGTTCGTTTTTTGCTTAAAGTCTGAATTTTTGAAGCAGTTTTTATGTGTTTGAACTTTTGTTTATATAATGACAATATGGCTTAGAATGAAATTGACGGGTAAAAATACAATTAACGTCACTGATCGGAAAAAAACGAAATTACTTTCCAAACAACCTAATAAAAGATTAAAACATTAATAAAAATTCAGTATAGAAACATGCTATTCCATTAAAATTATAAAAATTACTTTTTATTTATAATTACAAAATTATTTACATATATATTATGAAGATGATTTTTATATAACAATAATAAAGTACTGAGTATATTATATAATTATATTATTACTTTATAGAAAGTATAATTTCTTACACTTTTATTTTCTTACATTTTGCTTATGTAGTACTTGATTTATATATATTATATATTGAGTATGCTAAACCAAAATATACAATATTCATAGACATAGGAGCTTTTTTGACACAATGCACAGTTCTGTATAACATATGAGTTGTTAGAAATTACACTTGTTGCCCAACAGCATACATCATACAAATCTGTTTAAAACTGTATTCAGAATACAGTTACCTTGAATACCATGAATTAATCATGCAATTTTCATATTGTTCTATCTGTACGTGTACTGCTGCTGTTGCAGTATACATACAGATAGAACAATTGCTTGCATTATTGTATAATGCAAGCTTTGCCCTCTAGTATCAAAAATTGATTTTTATTATTTTTTTCTAAAAAATAAACATTACGATATTTTAAAATAGATGAAATTGTTATAAAATTTCATTTAATTTGCATTTAACAAATATTAATTTGTTTATTATATCAGATTTATTACATTCTGACTAAAATATGATTACTTACAATATAATAAAATATTTTAAAGTTTTAAATATGGAATTCTTTAATTTTTGTTATTACAATTTAAAGTAATCATTAATGTCTACTTTCTCAATAATTAATTACAAATTCATAAAATTTGATACAAGACTCATTTTTGGTTCTGTTATATGAAATAAATCATTTTGATTTTTAAAAATAAAAAATTTTTCTTCATCTAAAATGCAACCAAATTAATTTATGTAAAACAACAAACAGATCAAAAAAATTGTAAAATTCTGATTTGTTATTCTCTTTCCACAATTTTGAAATTTGACTTCACCACATTTGGTTGGTCAGCATTGTATTAACAGCCATTTTTCCAAGCTGAAGGAATTGCTTTTTTTTAGATTATCTTTTAGTACTGCTGTTCTATCTCTTCTTTTTCATATATATGTTAGGTAAAAGTGATTAATCCAGTTATTATACATAATCGCCAGTTATTATGCATAATCACCAACGATTTCAGTAAAAGTGATAAATTTAGTTCATATAATGTGAATTTATCACTTTTACTGGTGATTATGCATACTCGCTGGTTCATACTGGTAAATATGATAAATCGTATTTAATTAATCAAATTTACCAGACATTATACATAATCGCCAATCTAGGGTGATAAATTTGATTAACTATGCATTTTTGTCGAGTAATGAAGTAGTTGACTGCATTCATCATCATTTATATAATAAATTCGGCTTTATGTGGTCAAAGGAAATAAGATCTTACTCGGTTCAAGAAATAATCGCAAATGAAGGTACGGAAATTAGAGTTGATAAAGACATCTATAAAACTTGAACATGATTGGCCAGATATTTTGTATATGACAAAAAAAGAAAGATTATATATCTTATTGAGATCCAAATCACAAATCATGATTTGTTAACAACAGCTGAAAATGAAAAAATGCAGAAATATGGCTTAATGATAAATGAATTGAGCATGATATATAAGTGCCAAGTAAAGATAATTCTCTGTGTCAGGGATGGGTAATCTGCAGCTCCTGAAACATAAAATATTACAAAATAAATAAATAAACTAAAAAAATTTTTTTTAACCAAGAAAACGAAAAACAGATTTTTATAGCATTTTTTTCTGTAAATATAGAAAATGCACCAAATAAATTTCAATTGGAGATAATAGATTTGTAAAGTAATTTAGATTTGAAAGATATATATTGAAAGGTATATTTTTATGAAACTTTTATCAAAGAAACTCAATTTCCTAACTTAAAGAAGTATGCAGCAAAAATTCTATTGTTATTTTCTACAATTTATGTATGTGAACAGATTTTTCTGTCATGAGTTTAGAAAAAATAAAATAAGAAATCAGCTAACAGACTTGCATCTCAAAAATAATTGAAAACTATCAGTGTCTAATATTCATTCAAATATTTCAGATATATTAACATTCATATTAGTTCCAGAAGTCACATTAAGTATGCTTATGTTAATTTATAATCATATATGAATAAATAATTGTGATTCGCCCACATTTTGGTTTTTTTCGTCTTGTGTCCGGCCTGCATCAGTTCAAAATTTTTAAATGTGTCCTTGTATAGAGACAATCATCACATAGTATTGCAACAACTTATCACAAAAACCATATCTGAGCTTATTTCAGAGTTCTTACATTTACTCCTAAATGTAGAAGCGTACATCCAGACTCATGTCCTCAAGAAAACTCTGGAAAACATTTTTGAAAAGAGAGACAGATTTGGAAACATACTGGAACAGTTAGAGATAATCGAGGTTAAAGATGAATGAGTGATAAGAGGCTATTGTAAAAGCGAAACAACAGCATCCTATAATTAAATAAAAAAAAATCGGAAATTTCGTCTTACATTTACCCCTAAATGTAGAAGCGTACATCCAGACTCATGTCCTCAAGAAAACTCTGGAAAACATTTATCCTAAGTCATCACATAGGGCAGAGATAGGCAATGTTGCCCATCCTTGCCCTCTGTGATGACTTGGAGTGGTATTGCAACAACTTATCACAAAAACCATATCTGAGCTTATTTCAGAGTTCTTACATTTACTCCTAAATGTAGAAGCGTACATCCAGACTCATGTCCTCAAGAAAACTCTGGAAAACATTTTTGAAAAGAGAGACAGATTTGGAAACATACTGGAACAGTTAGAGATAATCGAGGTTAAAGATGAATGAGTGATAAGAGGCTATTGTAAAAGCGAAACAACAGCATCCTATAATTAAATAAAAAAAAATCGGAAATTTCATAATATTTACCAAATTTATGAACTATATTTTGAAAATTAAGCAAAAATCTCTTTAAAGGTAATATATTCAGTAATATTTATCAAACTTACCAAATTCATTTGGTAATTATACATAATCGCTGGTAAAAGTGAGAAATTCTGGCATAATTATCAAATTTACCAACGTCATTTGGAAATTATGTAAAATTGCCAGTAAAAGTGAGAAATTTAGTGAAATTTATCAAACTTACCAAGATAATTGGTGATTATGCATAATCACTTTTAATCACTTTTACTGTAACATATATATTGCTTCTACCATTTTTGCTTTGATGGTATTGTTAATATTTATGATTGTTGCACTATTCCAGTTTACTTCAACATCTAATTTATAACATTTTCTAGATAATATTGTTTGAGGTTTTCATACTTTACATCTCTCTTATACTCTTTTATTCTTTGCTTTAATGATCTTGATATCTTCCTTATATATTCCTATGTTTAGCTCTTAACTAGTGTTTCCAAACTCCCGACATTTTGGAACCTTCGGGAATCGAGAACGGGAAATTATATTTCCCGAGAATTTTCCCGAAATAATCGTTTTTATTTATTTTTCGTTGATCATCAGTAATAATGGCTATAACAGTAATTAATTTTATTGATCATCTGTAATAATGACTATAACAGTAAATATTAATAAAAGCTGAAGAAATGATGGGGCAAACAGTGTTCGTGGATCCAACCCAATCTTTCAGAGGTTTCGAGACATTCTTATATGTAAAAGGTCGATGCAAAAAATGAGTAAATAAAATTTCCTAGATGGAGGGAGAAAATTTAAAATCGCCAGATCTGGCAACAATAAGGCCGCGCCATTCGTAAGGGCAAGACGTGCGGTAAAACCACCTGAAGGTACCACGAAATTTTGAAAAGCAGTCATATTTATCTGTATGAATTTTATTAAATCAAAAACTTACATCGTTACAATAATTATTAATAAAAAAATGTACACAAATCATATCTTTCCATTTAAGTCGAATCTGCATTATTTAAAATGATGGACAAGTGTTTATCTTCGGATTTTCTCGTTTTTTTACTAAATTTCGGTGAAAACGAAGCAATAAATGAACAATTAATAAATAATATTGTTTATTTTAATAGATTTAATCAATATTTTAGTATTATCTGCCCATATTTTTTTAATTTTAAATGTGGTATTTTATAGCGGTGTATCGATTCCATAGATTTTAAAGGGATAAATGGCTCACTCATTGTTTAAAAGTGAAGCCATGATTGGTGGGGTACTTTCACTAATGTACATTCAACGCTATAGTAAATTGACTTTATTTTGGTGACCAAACATAACTCATTTATTTTAAATATTGTGATGAATAGATCCTAATAGTTAATAATAAGGGTGTAGTACCAAATATGGGGTATTAAACCATTTTATTATTATAATTTTTTATAAATACACGATTTCAATAATTCAAATGAAGTACTCCAATTTTCGCATTTTCCTAATCGTTTAATGTTTCGAGGAAGAAGAAAAAAAATAGATTAGGGTGAATTGTCAAAAAAAATAAAAAATATATTACATGTATGTTATGCTAAAGAAAGTGTTTACTTGTGGAAAAATAAATACAAAAAAGGAGTGAATAAAAATTTGTTTTGACAAAGATTATAATCAAACAGGAGACACACTATTAATATTATTAAGCCAAAATGATTCACTTTTTTAAGTGGGGCCCAGACTACAGACTTGTCACGGGCCAGAAAATTTCTCTCGACGGCCCTAATATATATTTAAATAAGAAAATACATATTAAAATAATTACACATTTAAATAGTTACATATTTAAAACGGCCCTAATACATATTTAAATAAGAAAATACATATTAAAATAATTACACATTTAAATAGTTACATATTTAAAAGTTTTATTTCCATTGATTTTTCAACATCCATTCGATTCGACAATCTGCATTCTACCGCAGTTCTACATGTAAGGTATATATATATACAGTAATCAAAAAATACCTAGAGTATATCTGTATAGGGGAAACGTCCAAAATAACACCCTTAAAAACCCGAAAAAATTCAAAGTAAGTTGTTATTGGATTAATTGTTTTATATATATATTTCGGAAGACTAGTCTTCCGACTATAAAATATCTTGAACACTTCGAGGATTATTCATTCGAAATAAGAGAAAAATTAAAAATTCGAGACCTATGCTAGAAGATCATTTTGTACACCCACCTGTCCAAAATGATCGCATAAAGATCATTTTGCCGCAGATTCTTACAATTAATAAATAATTGCATTATTTATTATTATTTATTATTTATTAAATATCAGTAAGTAAAAACACAGCAAAAACAAATTTTATTATATCTACGTAAAATGTTATTCCATGCTTATGGAAGTAAAAGAAACATTAGTTAACTAAAATTCTGATACCTTAGGTTGCAGACATTGATTTTCATTTAGTCGAAATGGCACATCCCGAAATACACTGATCTAACCTAACTAGGACATAATCGCCATCTTGTTTGTTGTACAAGCTTTGCTGATTTGTCAACAGGTGACGGTCACTGTCTTTGTGCCTCCATTCTTCGCTAATCTAATGGAATTTCACTGTGGCTGTGACACTGATCTACAGTGACATGCTTACACGAGTGTGGGACGAAATGGATTACCGGATTGCTATCCATCGTATCAATAAAGGCGGACACATTGAGCATTTGTAAGGTATGTAAAAGAATTGAACATTATACCTTTATTTCAGTGTAATATAATATAGTATCTGTTGTTTAGATTTTAGTATTGAAGTTTAAAATGTTTCACTGACTTCTGAATAGCCTTGAAGATGCACATATAGTATATAGGCCTATTTAGATATGAAATCAATAAGAATTTTATAATAATAATTAAAAATATTAAAAATTGTACTTTAATTTTTCTATTTAGTTTCGCTTATATTCTGTTGCAAGCATGTCTAATAATCCTGTATAATGAAAACTGTTCAATCTGAAACAACAACATAGAAATATTTATTTTCTTCGCATATTTTCTTAATCTCCTCATTTTCCTCATATTCATAATATATTCAAATTTAAGGTCATTTAAAAGTTAAATATTCATTCATCGAAATAATATATTTCCATTGGAACTTTCAAATGACAGTAGAAATAGTATCCTTGTCAGCAGAAAGTTAACAGCTATGAATATTAATTATTAACTGATTTTTATTTTAATTGTGAATGTCTTATTTGAGAAACAACTTATAAAGAATGTAGCGAAATCTATTTTCTGTTAAAATAAACTTGTTTTTTAATGAAGAAACTTTGGAAAAAATTAGGTGAAGAATAAGAAGATGCAATTTAAGTACATGATATCGATTTTCTTTTCTTTTTCTGTTTTATTTAGATAAGAGGTAAATATTAAGTTATTACTAATATTATATTATGAGATAATACCAAAGAATAAAATAAAATTTCATTTACTGATGATCAGAAAATCGTTAATCTAATATATCATAATTAATCATAAACCTACATGAGTAGTTCTATACTTATTATAACTACTATATTTTTAGAAATAAACTGCAAGCTCATTTTATTCATAATTCAGTATGTGCCTCAGAAGATAGTGTATCTTAAAATTATAGTGTTATATATTTATATCCAACATTATAAAATATATAATAAAATAATATTACAGTGAAACCTGTTAAAGTGACTACTCTTTGGGACCGACCTGATTGGTCACTTTTCACAGGTGGTCACTATACAGAACAGTGACCCTCTCCTTCACCCAAAAGAAACTCGCCTAATCCAAACCTCCCTCTCCTAATCCAAACTGCAAATTTATATTAATTAAAATTATCAACTTGCAGTCAAGCGATAATGATGACCTATAGTACATATCACCTTCTGACAAATAAAGTCTTATAGCAAGCATATACTGTATTACAATTAATACTAATCTGTATACGTGCATTTAGCATAGTCAAATTAAAACTGTACTGTATAAAGATACATATACAGTAGTATTATAATATTTACTTTTTATTATACTGGTTAACAAACATTTTATCATAACAGAAAAATTTTAATGAAATACTAATCCTTAGAATTTTATCTAATGGAAAAATTCTAAGGAAAATACAGTAATTCCTGCATGAAATTAATCATCTTGGTCACTTTAGCGGGTTAAAATTTCTTAAAACTACCTAAGTGAGTGGTCAGTATATACATAAGACAGGTGGTCATTATATGGAACAAAAATAGCATTACATCCTATAACATTAAATGTTGAACATTATACAACACTTACGTATAACGCATAATTTACTCTCCTTCCAACAGATTTATATATATATATATATATCCCAAAAGAAACTCGCCTAATCCAAACCTCCCTCTCCTAATCCAAACTGCAAATTTATATTAATTAAAATTATCAACTTGCAGTCAAGCGATAATGACTTACATTATTATTTTTATAAATTAACTAGTTAGCTCCTGGTCACTATGTGCTCAAATATACCAAAAACGAAACATTTGTTTCTTATCTGTCAAATTTGAGATTTTTCATTTATTTAATATCGTTATATATAATGCTTTCGCTTGTTTTTTTCCCTCCAGATCAAACTTTGAAATTTTCTTTATACGAAATTGGCAATTAACAAATTATCGATTTACCGATTCAGTTATTTAGGTAATAATTATAATTTTTATCCTAAAGTTACCGATTCAGTTATTTAGGTAATAATTATAATTTTTATCTTAAAATAAAAAATTATAATTCATGAAATGAATAAAATATTATTTAAATATTGAAATAAATTAAATATTATTTAAATGCAACATTTATGTAGCCTCGACACTAATGCAGACTGAACTCTGGAGCCGAGGAACAACCAACATTTTTCGATCGAAAAAGACAGAAATTGTAATCAAATAACGAAAAGAAGTATACGAGAGCATAAATAGGAAGTAAACTATGATAATTTAAAGCAAAATTTATAATGAGTTGAGTTTAGGTTTTCTAAAAGACGCAATTAAAGATTCGAAGCGAGAGAAAATAGTAACCGATTAAAGATTCAAAGCAAGAGAAAATAGTAACGGCGACACTTCTGGAAGTAAAGATTCGAAGCGAGAGAAAATTGTAACGGCGACACTTCTGGCGTAAATTTATAATGAGATTGGGATTTAGTTTTCTAAAAGACGCGATTAAAGATTCAAACCGAGAGATGATAATAACGGCGACACTTCTGGCGCGGGAGTTCGCACATGCGCAGTAACATGGACGCCACACGCTTGTTCCTTTATTATATATATATATGATGGTATTTAAATATTACCCTAACAACATTGGGTATACAGTACTAGCTATAACGCCGGATTTACGTAGTAAGCCACAACTTAGAGCTTGATGTTATCGGGAGACCTCCACTTCAGTATAGAGAAAAAATAATTGGATTCAGGTGAGAATCTCTACAATATTCCCTCAAATCTTTCTTTTCTCTCTGGTAACATCCTATTGGTGTCAATTTATTTGCGGGTATCTTGTGTAAACCGTGGATACAATAAAACGAAACTTTTCCCGTTGAACGGTTGATTGAATCGATTACAGTATTTACTGCTAAAACGTTAAGACCAGAAAAAGGTATAAGTTCTTTTAACATTCCATAAAATTGTTACCTCTTCTGTTCTAAAATTGTAGCTAAAATTCAAATCAAAATAAGTATTACTATATAACGCTGTCAGAAGACAAACTGGTCGCCTCCATATCGGTTTTGCTTATGAGATGTTCGTATATATCTAGTTTAGTCCATAATTTTTCTCAATGATAATATTAATATTAAGTCGATTCCGCTTAATTGGGACTAGTCCATTTTGGCTCAATTAAGCGGCTGCCCTAATTAAATTAAACGAAGTAATAATAAATTGTAAAATAAAATATGTAATAAGTAGGTAAAAAGTAATAATTAGATGCCTATTTTAGGTATCTAATTATTAGCTTTTTAGCGATCTCTGACTTCGCCTTCAACGCTGAGCTGCGATATCAGAGCCGGCCCTAGCGTTTTTGCCGCCGTATGCAAACCCATAAAATGCCGCCCCTATGGGTTGTGTTTATTTTTTTCCGCTCTAGTTCAGGCGATTTTGCCGCTCCTAAATTTTGCCCTTGTAGGTAGTCGCTTACTTTGCCTACCGCCTAGGGTCGGCCCTGCTGATATTCACGCCTCGCCCGCTAACTATAGAAAACCATTGATCTAATTCTTCTTCGACTTCTGGATCCTTTCCATCGCGCTTTCTTTTCGATGTTCCTGGAATTTCTTTCTGTAATGCCCACTCCTTACGCAGTTGATTTTCTGATTGTAGCAGACGCGCTATGGTAGATTTTGGTACTCCAGTTATATCAGCGAGTCTACGATGACTTGTATTTAAATGGCTGGCTTTTACCTACGAATTACATATTTTATTTTAGAATTTATTATTACTTCGTTTAATTGGGACAGCCGCTTAATTGGGACAAAATGGCTTGGCCTGATGTGTCCCAATTAAGTGGGATATTTTTTTTATGAGGTTAAAATTTTTCTCCCTAATAAAACAGTACAGTTTAAATACGTAACAATTTCATAATAAAGCAATGTTTAATATTCTATTCATAACAAATTTTACAATTCATAAAGCATTTTTTCATGTTAGAAATATTTAAGTTTTTATGGCTACTTATTAATGAATATTTTTAATGCAATTGCACACAAAAAATTTATAATGTTCTTTAATATTTAATTATATGGCAATAAATATTTATTTAAAATATATTCAGTCTACGATGACTTGTATTTAAATGGCTGGCTTTTACCTACGAATTACATATTTTATTTTAGAATTTATTATTACTTCGTGATGACAGCTGGACCAAAATGGCTTAGTCCCAACGTGTCCTGATCTGTAGAGAAGGATTCTTAGGTTACTTAATGTTGCCGGGGCAGCCGCTTAATTGGGCCAAAATGGAGATCGGAAGAGCGTCGTGTAGGGGCAAATAGCTTGGCCCGACGTGTCTCAATTAAGCGGAATCCATTGTATATATTGTAAATTCGGTAGATGATGTAATTTATAATATCCAAGCCTATTAATACTAACTGTCAATCAAATAACAGTACTCAAATCAGACTACACTTGTTTATTTTTATTTTATATCTGAAAGGATGATTTACATTTATCATATAGCTTCATTGACCTTTACTGGCAGTAATAAAGTTTTTATCTCGATAAGAAACTGTCAAATCCATACAATTTCAGAATGTAAAATGACTACTAGTCAATCAGCCTCCCATTTGCACAACTATTAGCACATAACTATTTCATAGCATCCAGCAGCTATTCTTCACATTTACTCTTATCTTTTTTAATATCTTATTCAATATTCACTGTTATGTTTTCTCAAAGTGTAAAAATACAAAAAACAGAATGTTTTATATATTTGCACAATCGCTTGTACTTTATAACAATATTTCATAAAACAAACAGCAGTAATAGCAGCTAAGTTTCTTTTTAATAAAAAGAAATTAATAAAAAAATAGCTGTTATTAGTGCTGTTTGATTTATGAAATACGACGAGTTTGTATAATGCTTTCAGAGCTAGTGAGTGTCTCGGTAACGAGGTCGTGAGCAATAGAAAGTCGCTAGATGGCTCGCGAGAGTAACCTTAAGTAAAGTCACTCTATGCTCCTATAGAGAAGTATGGACACACTTTTCCCTAGACTTTGCCTTTAAATATTACTTAACTTCTAATACCTCCACCTCTGATACAAACTTCCAACAATAGTCGATCCTTACATAATTAAAATATTTCAATAGTAATTTTTATATTGAAACCATATTTATAGGTACATCTTTTATATAACTGATAAAATTTTCCTTAAAAAATTATTTGTTTTTAAAAACAAGGAAAACAGATAATATTAGAAAATAATAATTAATAATTGAATTAATTTTATGTTTATTTTATAATTATTTCTAATAATAGAAGCGTATACTGATAATAAGATATTAAATGTAATTTGATCAAGAGTTAAAAAATATTTATATTTTAATTTATTCCTATAAAAAAATTTCCATTTGTTATTACTTTTAATTTATTTGTTTATTTTCATGGCTCTTAAAATAGTTTATAGAACTTAATCATGAAATCAATATCGTAAAAATTATTTTCCGTTTTTTAAAGTCATCATATTAATTAAATTAAACATAATTAAATTGTCAAAGAAATTCAAATAAATTTTACAATTACTCATAAAACAAATATTTATTTATTTATTATTTATTGTAAGTAATATTTAAATGTGTATTTTTGCATTTTTTCAATATTATATTAATATGTTTATTAAATATTTCATATAGCAAGTGATATAAATCAAAAAATATAAATAAAATTTTTATTGATAACAAATACTACATATTATAGTCAATAAAAAATTTAAAACATTTTCAGATGTTACAATATCTTTGCTTCACATTAAGACAAAGTTTCAAAGATGTACAGTATAATAATTATACAACAGTATTGTTCCAAATTAATGTTTTGAACAGCACTTCTATCAAACAGCCGCCATTTTGTAATGAGATCAGATTGGATTCTCAAAATTAATATACATGTGGCTTAGATATTAAGGAATTACTGATAAAAATGTAAACGCTCTGCGATGTCTAATTCACGAAATATCTTGAGGACAGTCAAATGAATGGAGAAACAAAGTGAATAAAGTTACAAGTATTGTATCCATTTTTGTAAAAAAAAAAAATGCTTTAAAATTCGTGTAGTTTATTCGTCCACAACATAATGTTTCATATTTAAATTTTAAAGTTAACTTTCTTTGTAGATTGTTGAACTTACTCAATCTGAACTGTAAGTGATCAATAATTATATTTTAACATTATAATTATTTAAGAATTTGTTAACAGTAAAAGCCAAAATTCAATGCAAAATTTAAAACTTTAAACTTAATAGGCATAAATATCAATAGATTCCTGCATATTATTTTTCATTTTTATTTAATTGATATCATATGTTTATGTGCAATATATTATTCTTGTAATATTAATTTAATTGTTAAAATAAAAATATTAAAGTATTCTAAAAGTTTGATTTAGATTTATGCTATATTAACGTAACTCGCAATTAAATATATAGTAGCTGATATATGAACTTTGACTTTAGAATAAATATAGTTTATAAACTCTCTATAACTTAATTAAATAAGTTAATGAATAATAATTTAAATATAAAAAGTCTTGTATAAATGAATTTCTACATTTGATTTAAATTAATAATTTAAAAATTAACTGTAAAAAATTTTTAATATTCTAGCTTTCTCGCAACATCACCATACTACATCAACTATTATAAAAGTCTATTTATTTATTTTGACAGTGAAAAATTAGAGTCTTAAAAACGATTTGGTATTTATATGAAAAGAAATGTTTTATTCCTTATCATATTTTTTCGACGAAAAATCAGATGACCCTCATTGATTTGCACTTAGTAAACAGAGGAAGAGCATATACGTCAAATTTTGCTTTTAAAGTAAAGTTGTTTTATTGCTTATTTTATAGTTAACTTGGAATACTTTTCATAGCATTAATTTGTCACTATCTATTATAGAGTTATGAATTTTTTGTTGAATGAATAAAAATGACGAAACTGATATAGAAAAATATACATTTATAATTTAAATAAAAATCAATAATGCATAGGGTAAATCGGGGGAATATGCCGACTTTAGTGAAAATTTTAAATTTATGTTTATCAGGTTAAGCCGGCCCTGTCCAAGTGTACTTCAGGTAGTGAGCAAGCGCCGTCGGATAAAAACGAAGTGCAAATGTAATTCTGGTTGCTTATATAGTGGGCTATATCTCGAAGCCGCAATAATTCGAGTTTTGAGCGCAATAATTGAATTTTGGTATTAAATTATAAACCGCGATAAATCGAGAATCGCAATAATCGAAACCGCTATAATCGAGATATTCCTGTAATTCAAATTGTGTGTAACTTTATTTAAAGTAACTTATATTTTGAATTTAAATAATAAACATTATTAATATGATATCCTTACATCCCTTTTATATCGTCAAACATTAGAGGGCTCAATAATTTATATATTTTTTTCTTTTTTCACGCCCCTTTCCATTCAAGGATATTACTAAGGGGCAGGGCCAGTTCCAACCACAAGTGCACCCGTACCCGTGGAGGGGAGCTGGATGGTGAAGGACGGGGATTGCGGGCCGGACCCAGAACCCCGAAAAAACTTTTCAGGAGATGGCGGA
Organism: Olivierus martensii; assembly: GCA_000484575.1. Lineage (NCBI taxonomy): Eukaryota > Metazoa > Arthropoda > Arachnida > Scorpiones > Buthidae > Olivierus > Olivierus martensii. Next base: position 20,535 of record AYEL01080361.1, read on the forward strand.
CCCGAGTCCGCCATCTCCTGAAAAGTCGGACTCGGTTCTGTGTAGCACGCCAACACGTTACTACTCGGCAATCCGACTTCCTCAATAGTTTAAATGTTTTAGTATTGTTTATGTCTTGGTCTAGCGTTCAATAATCTCGTACGAAATTCTGGAAATTCTCGTATTTTTGAAACCTTTTTTGTACTTACCATTAAAGCATATTAAAAGAGTTGATTAGCGAAGGAAATATGGTAAACATAATAAAATCAACTTTTTCTTAAATTTAGAAACATTCATTACCTAAGAAATAAGTACCGTATTCTAATTATTAATGGTTTTTTATAGTCGGCCGGATTGGCCGCGTGGAAACGTTTCGGCTTTCCACTCTGGAGGACCCGGGTTCGAGTCTCGGGTCTCACCCCTTGAAAATATTTATCACCGGGTTCAAATCCGGGTCCCACACCTCCAATTTTTCAGGAGGGGTCCGGGCCCGGCCTGTTGAACCCCATCCTTCAACCATCCGGTTGACCCCATCATGGGTGCTGGCCAGCCTGTGATGGGAGCTATAAATGGCCGCCGCCAGATAAAGAATATCCCATGAGGATATGGCGGCGTAACAAAACTAACCTAACCTAACCTCTGGAGGACACGGGTTCGAGTCTCGGGTCTCACCCCTTGAAAATATTTATCATGAGGTCCGGGCCCGCCTGTCGATCCCCGTCCTCCACAATCCGGCTGACCCCTCCGCAGGGATGGGCAGACTGTGGAAGGGCTTGTTTCGCCCCGTCACTTAGTATTCTCCCTGAATGGAAAGTGGCGTCATCTGTTAACAAAAAAGAAAAATGGTTTTTTATATAGTTAATATTAAAAAATTTTCAATATAGCACAAAATGAAAATTATTTATTTATCAAAATTATCACACTTCATCAAATAAAATTTCTGTTGGATCAATTTCAACTTCTTCAATATTTTTTCCATCGATATAAATACAATAAAGGCGCATTTTTAAATTCAACACTCTCCACCACTGATATACATCTAAAATGACGTCATAACAATTGCACTAAACACATCATAACAATTGCGCTAAAGCAACTGTTTTTAAATTCAACACATGCACATCAAGATGGCTGACTGTTTGGATGATTAATAAAAATCAATAAAAAAGTGGCTGGCAGGCTGGTTGGATGTTCCTTTTTCGGTTGAACTATTGTACCGATTTCTATAAATAGGGAATCTTTAGAAAGGTTTAATTTTTGGATGTCTGCGACAGCCCAAATTGTTTGTTGTTATTAATGATTTAAAAATTAAAGAATAGAAATTACATTGAAATTGTAGTTCCTCTAAAAAGACAGAATTTGCATATGGCGCTGTAATGTAATAATGGATGTCATTTTACGATTCCCTCATGGATTCTCTACACGAGTTTGGAGGTGTTTTTATCATTATATACAGTATTATTAGATTAAATCACAAGATTATATTTCTGCTCATTTATATGAGCAGGTAATTTCTAGTCATCATATATATTAATAGTCAAACGTGGCTGGTTGGCTGGATGTCCCTTTTTCAGTCGAACCACTATATCGATTTCTATAAGTATGGTATCGTTAGAAAGGTCTAATTTTCGGATGTCTGCGACAGCCAAAATTATTTGTTGTTATTAATGACAGTCCAAATTATTTGTTGTTATTAATAATTTAAAAATTAAAGAATAAAAATAAAAAATTATTTGTTATTATTAATAATTTAAAAATTAAAGAATAAAAATTACAGTGACATTATAGTTCCTCTAAATAGACAAAGTCCTCAGATGGCGCTGTAACGTAATAATGGATGCCATTTACGATTCCCTTAATGATGATGGGATTCCCTATACGACTTCGGAGGTTAATTTCGTCGTTAATATACAGTATTATTAAATTAAATCACAAGATTATATTTCCGCTCATTGAGCGGGTAATTATAATACAGAAATTAAACGTGGCTGACTGCTGGCAGGATGTCCCTTTTTCAGTTGAACCACTATACCGATTTCTATAAATATGGTATCGTTAGAAAGGTCAATTTTTGGATGTCTCGAATTCTATAAATAGGATATCGTTAGAAAGGTATAATTTTCGGATGTCTGCGATAGCCAAAATTATTTATCATTATTAATAATTTAAAAATTAAGAAATAAAAATTGTAGTTTATATTATTGCCAATGGATGGCGCGAAGCGTTAGCAGCTTCACCGATGCGAAATACATTGGAATCCATTATTTTTGTGTCCAATTTTAACGTTAATTTAGCCAGCATACATATCAGGATAATGTAATCGCGAGTCACATTTTATTTCAGCATCGTATGACAATAATCCTAAATTATATATCTCTGATACCATAAATATTAAATTAATAAAATATAATGTAATAAGCAGGTTTTTCAACGAAATGCCTCCATTTTCTTTCAAATACGAAATCCGAAAAGCATGCTGGGTAATTTGCTCTCCTACCGGCAATTTATCAGGAGTGATTAAAAACAGTAAAAATGAAAAATATCGCATAATTTCGTAAAAGTAGGTCATAGGTAAATGGAAATGGTTTCATTCGATTCGAAATGTAAAACCACTCTAAATTCATTAGAATTTCGAAATTATTTACTAAAATTACTTGAAAAATTGGACTGATAGGCCCCAACTTTGGGGCCTTGTATCTCGATAACGGGGCCTCAGCGGTAAATAATAATTACATTTTTGGACTCAGCACCTCCAAAATTAGGAGGTGCAGTATAAAGGGAAGAACAAATTTTCGACTCCGGAAATATGATACCCGTACTCAGAATTCGCAGGTGGCGCTTTAACGTAATAATGGATGCCATTTTACGATTCCCTCTTGGATTTCCTACACGAATTCGAAGGTGTTTTTGTCGTTATATACAGTATTATTAGATTAAATTATGATTATATTTCTGCTCATTTATATGAGCGGATAATTTCTAGTATATATTAATAGTGAAACATGGTTGACTGAATATCTCTTTTGTAGGTGAACTACTGTACGGATTCCTATGAATAGGGTATCGTTAGAAAAATCTAACCCTCGAATTTCTGTGATAGAAAATTTTTTTTGTCGTTATTCATAATTTTAAAATTAAGGAATAAAAATATAAATTAATATTATAGTTTCTTTAAAAAGATAAAATCCGAAGGTGGCGCCATAACTTAATAATTTAATGATCCGGTGTACGAGTATGTCTGTAATCTGAATGTAATAAATAAGAATAAATACAATATCAATTAATTTAAATTCAAGAACGAATTTCTATTATTTAAAATATTTAGGTGTGCCGCCAAATTTTAAAATATTGAAATGTGTTCCTCAACAGAAAAAAAGGTTGAGAACCACTGCCCAGACTACTTAACGCGACGGCGGAGCAAAATCGACTGTTAAAGGTCATGTAATTTTGTCATAATTAGTTATAAACTTAAAACATATGAAATGTGAATCCTGTTATGATAAACAGAATGAACAACAAAGTTTATCATTATTCATTATCTATCTGATGAAAGCTTTCTTGAATAAATGAAAATAAATTGAACCCAATTCTGCTGAACTGGCTCTTGATAGCGCCAGCCTTAGCAACTGCGGTCATTATTTGAACAATTTTGATGGGGCTTCCTGCACTTAAATTTTAATAAAATTAGATAAAAGGAATGTGTTTTATAAAGTTATATTAAAATTTAACATATTTATTATATATTTATTAACATATTTTATTAAAACGAAACTATATTTATAGAGAAATATTTCTTGGTTTCTATTCTACAAATTCAAAATATCGTGGAAGTTTTTTTATTGAAAGCCTATCCATAGACAATGATGATACTTGGACTTACTTTACATAGAGCATACTTGGCCTTATTGTAAATAATATTTATTTCCCCAGATATCATGACTGAAATTGTTAAAAAATATGTATAGATCAATAAAAATATTTGGAAATCCAGAAATTTTCATATTCAAAACAAGAAATTTCAGAATTTCTACATAGTTTAAAATATCTAATATAAATTATCTAACATAATTAATTATCTCTAATATAAATTATCTACATAGTTCAGAAAGCTTTTGCTTTCTGAACTATGTAGATAAATAGAATTGTCTCCTTTTTGATTTGGATTTCTTGTTTTTCAGTAAAGTAAAACAATAATACAGTCTATATTTTTAAATTTTATTCTGCATACCGGCTAACTAACAATAACTCCCGATTTGGAGAATCCGATTCTCCATTCCGATGTCACGTGTATTAACAGATGTTACATCATCAATTAAACAACATTCTTTTTCCACTTAACACGTGACAAACAGTACAATTTACTTACTACATATGACACGCACAGTATACAGTATTTACAATAGATTATATAGATATATGTCTGATGTTTTTAGTGAATTGAAATGCGGAGCTCTACAGCTGCATCAATCCTGTTGAGAGAGTTTTAATAAACTGGAAAATATTTATATATACAGTATATATAATTGAAAATTAGTCTAAATTCTTTTCAATTATTGCTGTTCCGTTCAGGGTTGGTTCAGTCGAATTAGATTCAATTTAGTTAATACTTTTGAGATTTGGCTGATATGATATTAAGTATCAATGATGAATCCGAAGAATTCACACATTTACCGAATTAGTTTGTATTTATTACACTAGACACTTTGTAATTTCAAATTTTGCAATATGCATTCCATTTGTCTATACAACAATCTGTTATGATAAGTCATTTTTATTGTAGTATTTAAACATAAAAAAATAATTGCGTATGTGATCCCGTGGTCAACGAGAAAGAAAGGCCTCCGCGCGAAAAAATCACGTGATTACTTGTCTTAGAAGGAAGCCGTTGTGACTATTTCTGTGCTGATATTAAATGATTTTCTTCTTTACGATTAATATTGATTTTACGATTCCATGGTATGTTATCGCTCATTTTTAATTTATTTAATCATCTAATTTTTCACTTTTGCTGCTTTATAATGAAATAAAAGACGTATATTTGTCTATCTTATTTTCATAATTGGTTTAATGAAATTACTCAGTTTCAGTTTGTAATTTTGCTATATGAATTTTGGTAGGTAAGATATAACGATCTTACCTGAATTTTCATTATGAATCGAGAATTTTTGTTATATATTCTATCTAATAAATATACAGTTAATGAAAATTCAATACTTTATTGTATTAAAAATATTAAATTCTTATAAATCCGATATAACTCAAATTATATATATATGTATGTATGTATGTATGTGTGTGTGTGTGTGTGTGTGTGTTCAAAATTGCCCTTTTTTTGTATAATTTTCCAGAGAAGAGAAAGCATTAATGATAAATAATAAATTAGTCTAAAATTAATATTTAGTTGAAAAATGATTATTTATTTGTTGACAAAGAGAATGCAATATAGAAATTGCTTTAAGCAATAAAAATTATTAGTCTAAGTACACAACATGAAACTATAATTATTAATTTTAAATTAGTAATATACGAAGAGAATAAACATAAATGATTCTTAGTACAGTACTATTTTTTTTTCTGATTACAGTTTTATATTATTGAAAATGTTCTGCTTGCAGCAAATAATATAGAAATACTATTAAAAACTTTAGTTCCTGTGAAAGAAAACTGTGATTATAATATAAGTCTTGATGCATTTTCTCAATTGTTGGACAATAATTTTGATTTTCAATTAATACCTAATGATTCTTTGTCAATATTGATATACATTGGAGGGTTTTCAGTTAGAAAAGTATTGAAATTAAATAAATGCCACATATGCTGTAAATGTGGCTACAATTGGATAAAGAAATAGATATTGAAGATTGTTCATTTAATCACATTAAAGATCTGGATTGAGGACAATTCATTCTTCCTACTGAATCAGTTGTTTACTTTCCATTGTCTGGTATTATATGTCCCTAATAATTATGCATTTGAAAGAAAATTTCATGCATTCTAGAAAACAAGTATCTGTTTTATGTAAGATGGCTTCAATTTAATTAAATAGAGCAGATAATATTCCTTTTTATAATGTTTGTTTACGTCAGAATACATTGCTGGAAAAACTTAATAACATTCTTCTAGAATACATTTCTAGAAAAACTTACTGTCTCTCTTGCCACCTGGGACACTATGGTAGCTATGATAAACGAATTTTTTTTAATTTATGTTTACATACTTATTCTATATTATTTTGCAGAATCTTTACACCTTAATAACATTCTTCTTTTCACATCAAAAATTTTAATAAATAACTTCAGTAAGCTATTAATGATAAGCATCAGAAAATATGCATAAAAAATATAGATTCCGAAATTATATTGTAATTTTGTCTATTTGATTTTATTATTATTAATATAAATATTATATAATTAGTGTGACTTATAAAATTGATACCGTTTTTTAGTTAGTGCGAAGAAATATTCGATTAATGCGAGTTGTAAGCATAGACCAGTCTTACTAACAAGGGTCCATTCTCTTTTATGATGTCAATTAACAAATTAATGTTAATTTTCGGTTAGTAATGCACCTCCTTTTATGATGTCAATTAACAAATTACTGTTAATTTTCAGTTGGCCTCCTTTTATGATGTTAATTAACAAATTACCGTTAATTTTCGGTTAGAATTAATGCGAGTTGTAAGCATAGACCAGTCTTACTAACAAATGTCCGTCCCTTTAATGATGTCAATTAACAAATTAATGTTAATTTTCGGTTAGTAAAACCGAACGAGGAGCTTTTTATGATGTCAATGAACAAATTACCGTTAATTTTCGGTTAGTAAAACCGTGAGTTGTAAGCATAGACCAGTCTTACTAACAAAGCTCCGCTTCCTTTTAAGTTGTAAGCATAGACCAGTCTTACTAACAAATGTCCATCCCCTTTTACGATGTCAATTAACAAATTAATGTTAATTTTCGGTTAGTAAAACCGGACAAGTCGTCAATTAACAAAAATTACCGTTAATTTTCGGTTAGTAAAACCGGACGAGGAGCAGTCCAAGAATAGTCATTTGGCTTTGAAGAGATAAAACATCAGAAAGATGGGCTTTTTGCTGTTAACTGTTTAACATTACTGTACTATTATTTAGCTTTGCTATCGTATACA
>AYEL01080362.1:0-60778 GCA_000484575.1 Olivierus martensii
AGGATATATTGTTAAATAATTTCATATTAATAAAATTTTAAAGTAATTTCTGTGTAATATTATTACTTTTAAAATATATATATTTTTTAAAATTTTATCATTTCAAAAATATTTTTGGAGATATAATATTAAAGATATTAACTTAAGATTATTAAATGTTTTTAAATGTTTTAATTCGCTTTTTATTATCTATTTCTGTAATGTATAGTATAAAAAATATGAGAGATTGATTAAAATCATTAGTGTTACATTTTGTCAAACTTTGAAATATATTTCAAATAGTTTTCTTATCATATTTCTAGAGTTCAATATTGTATGTCAAACCATTGAGGTCACATGATATCCTTGCTAATGATTCACGCGAAAGCCTGTCTTTCTCGTTGGCCACAAATGTACAATGAATGATGTCACTATGATATCATCATTATACACAAAGGTTTTAATTTTTATTATTTGTAACTATCAGAAAATCTTGCAAACCAGAATCTAATATATCTCCACAAATGATGTGCTATAAGTTTCTAGGTAGTGTAGGTACGCCAGCTGATATTGCAATAATAATTATAACATTGTGTTAATTTTGTTATTGATAGTGGTATTGTAACTATTATTGATATTCTGTAATATTAATATTGTAATACTGCATAATATATTTTAAATTTAAAGATGATTTTTAAAATACTTTATGCAAAACTTTTTTCCATGCAAAGTCAAATTTATGCAAGTATAATAAATTTGATTTTATAACAAGCAGAAGGAGCTGTTTTATAACAGTTATCAATTTGTTTACAATTTATCGATGGATATTGACTAAAAAAGAGTCTAAAAATGCATTATCTTAATTTTACTTCTTAATTTTCAAACTAAATTTAAAGTTTTATATATAAAAATTATGCATTTCTTTATTAAACAGTAGCATTTAATTATGAATGGCTATGGCCATTAACAAATAATAATGATTATTGCTGTTTAAAAAAACTGATAAAGTAAATATTACAATTAATTGATAAATTTTCATACCTAGGATTATTTTTATAATTTAATTATAAAATCATTAAAAATTTATAAATTTTTTCAGATTTATTTTTTGTTAGTAATTATATTACAATTTCATTGTATAGTTATATAAATTGTTTTAAATATTTTTTTCATTAATGCTTTTCTACAAAATTTGAAAAGTTTACAATAAAAGCTAAATAAATTTTTGGAAAATTCTAATTATTAACTTTAAAATTTAAAAAAAAATAAATATTTACTTATTTATTTAGTGCCAGTTAAAGTATGTTGACATTATATGAGCACAAGTGAACAAGTATGTTCTACCAAATATTTGACCATTAATATGTGCTCAGAAGTGGAGCATTTACACTATCTGTCGATGAATTCATTCATTAGTGATCTATCTGCTGCTATTGTTCATAACATGAATTCACCATTGTATATAATATTGACTATTTAATTGCCTCTAAGAGTATAAATTAAACAATTTTGCTAATTTTGATAAACTAACAATGCCTAACTGCTAACACTACAATAATTCCAGAGTCCACATGGCCAGGACTTCTATTTGTAAACTAATTTCTGAAACAGTAGTTATTGTAACATTCTAACAACCAACTAGAATTTTATGGTTGTTAAGGAAAATCACAGACATGTTAGAATCAAAACAACAAAAATACATTAGTATACTTTACTATAAATAGAATAAATACCAACCAAATAAATTAAATAATAAAAAATAGTTTATTAATTCCACAAAACACACTTACAAGAAGTGTTAACAAGTTTTATTTTAAATAATAATAAAGCACAAACAAGTTACTAAAATAACTTGTTTAATTATCAGCCAAAAACAGCATTAAATTTACTAAGCAATAATCCAAATAGCAAAATAAATCTTAAGTTGATTAAACTACTAAACCTTCATTCATACTACAAGAAAATTCTTAACTAGTTGATTGACAATTCACAATATCACTAAGTTAATTCGTACTCATTCATACTCATTTCACGAACAAAAATTGCTGACAAAATAATGAAATACATTTGGAAGAAAGCTTTTTTTATCATTTCTGTTGCCTAGATAATAAAAAAAACTCAATGCTATGACAACTTGATTTGGAAGTTAATTCTGAAAATATTTTTTAAGTGCTATATTCCCATGATGATAAGTTCAATTCAACAATCTTATTGAAATTTGGAAGTAAAGTGTACCTGAAGATCTGGTTTTTGTATGCTGTATTTTGCTGTTGTAAAATTTCCATGTAAATGAAAAATCCCATAAGTTCAACAATGCTTAAAATTGATATACACAAATGGACACAGTAGCAAATGAAATGACCAAATTGAAATTTATAAGCATACTTTAAATATAGATAAAATTTAAGGCTACAATATCAATTGCATAATGAATTTTTCATTCATATTTTAACAAAATCAAAAGATTCATGCATCTGCTTATCTCTGAAATTCATAAGTCAAAATCATGTAAGTCTGGGACCTACTGTACATTGAATGCTTAAATTATTTTAATAAAGGAAGCATTAAAAATATTTTAAAAAGTACTTAAAATTAAATTATATAAAATCTATAAGTAAATTTAAACCTGAGTTTAATTTAAATTTTAATCTTGTTTTTTTTTTCTAGTGTGAAAACTGATGAAAAATATTCAGATATTTTGAACATGATTCTTGATCATTTGAATTTTGTCTCAAATAAGCCATCTCATATACATTCTCAAGAATGCATTGTGGTAAAATTTTTTTCTTTAATAAGAATTATTTTTAAAATTAATATTTCTTTTAAGCAATATATTTTCAAGCACAATAGATAATATAAATCAGAGGCATACCAAGAACTGAATGGGCCTAGGTTCAAGTAAAATTATTAGGCCTTCATCTATTTAGAATCTTTAATTATCTTTGTGTGTATTTTGTCAACTTAACTTTTTTCCCTAAACCTTTTATTTTTATTAGCAGTATAGAATTTGGTTAACAAATTCTAATAATATACAGGGTGTCCCACTCGAAAGAGGCCCCACAAACATTTGCTTAATTTACACTTAAATTACACTTACACTTAAAGGCTTTACATAAGAATCAGGAAATAAAATGAATATGTCATACCTTGTTCATGGGGAAATAAAGGTGAATCACAAAAGGTGCTGGAAGTGACCGCTCTCAACTTGTAAACACAGTTGAACACGATGTTGCAGATTCTTGAATGTTGCTGCCAGAACTCAGGTGTCACTGCCTGGATTTCACAGATGATGTTCTCTCGTAAATCTTCCAAGTTTTGAGGTTTGTTCCTGTATACCTTGCCTTTTAGGTGACCCCAGAGGAAAAAGTCAGGTGGTGTTAAATCAGGTGACCTTGGGGGCCACAGTCCTTTCGAAACACGCACTCTTCGACAGAATAGCAATACATTGTCACTAAACATAAAACACTGAACACTTGCAAAGTCGCGGATTAGAACGAATGTCAATACTATTAATTATTAACTAAGCCTAATGGTTAGCGACTCTGCAAATTCCAGAGTTTGGCCTGAGCTCAGGTCTTAAGCTAAGTTCTAACTTAAAATTTAATTAATTACAAAACAGCTAACACAATGTAACGGTCTAATTGATGAAACAAAATCGGAACTTATAACTAAAAGTGCCGATTAAGTGTTAGACTAGAACAGGGGTGGCGAAGATGTTTACCTGCCTACCCTCTACGTGTCGCGTCTCCAGTGTTGCCAGATCAAACACTAGAAAATCAGTCTCATTACTTAATTTACACACCTCGTACACTTAAATCAACAGATTTGTTTCTAGAAAACCATTCTGTACTGACAGCTGGAAATCTTAAGATAAAATACCATTAATATGTAAACTAACAACAGTTCATATGAAGCACAATGCAAAGATGACAACAAATATACTCTGCTACGGTGACTATATTGATGTTCTCCTTTTCTGAGTAGAATGCCATTTTTTATGGCTGTTGTAATCTGCATAATTCTTATTTTTCATAACTCTGATGTAAAATAATAATTAATAATTATTAATGTAATATTTTTAATAAAAAAAATATGAAGGAAAATGAAACAACTGTAGTATTTCTAAAATTATTATTTTTTTAACTGATTCAGTTTTGCTTTACTGGCAATGTCACCATTTTCCATATTAGCATATATATACCATCAATGATGTAAGTGTACTCCTCACAATTCTGGAAATTTGGAAATCAAAGAAAATGATAGTAAATAGATGTGAATATTTATCTAATTACACCCTACAGCACTTTGAAGCTTTTATAAGTGTATTAGAGAAATGATCTACTCTAATTTTGAAGAAGAAAACAAATGTAACAAAGCATTCCTTGAAAGAAAAAAGAAAGAAATTTACAATAAAGATATGATGACTTATTAATTTCAATGCTTTTAAACAAGCAAATATTAATCAAAACACAAAATATATTAGCAAATATTTGCTTTAAGCAAATGATAACAGTATTATACAGTCACAAATAATGTCACTGAAGTAAGATTTTTACTTTGAATGCTGCCATTTACTTAATGGTTTAGTTGTGTGTGTTATCATTTAGATTTGATTGATTATATTTGATTTTTGCTATATAGGAATACCTCGATTATTGCGATTATTGCTGCCACCAAAAAATGACGCAATAATCAAATCTGCAATAATTGGGATAAATAATGTGTATAAAATGGGTGATAATTGCCAAGGATTTTTCAAATCTATTAATTAAATTTTATATATGAGATAAGAAAGAAATGTGTTAAACATGCTAATCTTCTAAGCTGATTACTCTACATTTCTTCTTGATAGCTGTAAAATTGATATCATCCTTGTTTCTTTTAGCATTCATTGTAGGGGTAAATAAGAAGAAAAATAAACTTCCACATGTACTTCAGGCAAATGCAAACAGTTAATAAGTGATGAGTAGGCTCCATTGGATAAAAACAAAGTGCTACAAGAGAACTACCTAGAGAGTGGTGACTTGAACTAAATGTAATTCTGGTTGTATATGTAATGGGCTACATTTCGTGGCCACGATAATTCGAATTTGGAGTTCAATAATTGGAATTTTGGTATCAAATTGTAAACCGCAATAAGTCGAAAATCGCGATAATCAAGGTATTCCTGTATGTTATTTATATTTGGAAATATTAGCAAACATAAACATTATAACTTATCAGATCTTTTATATTCAATACAAATACAATGATGACTCCATATTGACTAAGTACTCAAAGTAAAATTTTACTAAATAAAATTTAAATATAAATTATATATATTGTATAATATATACATTTAATTTTGCATTTAATAAATTTGATATAAAATATTTTATTTTAAAACAGTGATAATGCAGTTGTTATCAAATTATTAACTAGGAGTCTGTCCAGAGAACAGAAAGAAATGTGTAAGTCACACTATGTCAGTGCTTAGTTGAAAGTAATACATTTTTATTGTGATTGACATGACTGGCTTATACTCAAGCTCATTTTCATAAATCTCACAAACAATGTTCTAACTTTTACTTACAGATTTTTTTTATGAAATAAGACCTAAAGTAACACTAACATAAATATTAATATAATTAAATTAACATATAATAAAAGCAAGAATGATATAATAAATATTGGGTTGTTGCAAATAAAATGACTGTTGAAAGACATTAGGTTTCTACTGGTTATGGGAGAAAAGAAGTGCTGAGGTTTAAGTAAATTTTTTATGTCATGTGACATCATCACACATGGGTTATGAAATTGTAGTATTTGTTTCATTCAACAAGCATTAAACATTGAGTACTACCAATATCAAGTCAATCATGGAGCCCAGTCAGTTAAAGTTGCTATATCTTTACAAGTTCAAATTTGGAAATTCTGCAGTGGCTACAGTAAAAAACATCAATAAAGCATTCAGTGGAGGAACAACTAATGAGAAATCCACTCATCGTTAGTTTGCAAAAATTTACTCAGGAGATTTGAGGTTACAAAATAAATCCCTTGGCCATTATACTTCCTCCATTGATTTGAATGAATTAAAGAATTTAATCGAATCAGATTCATGACAAACTGTATGAGAGATTGCCCAGACACTTAAATGTACAGTTGGTTGCAAAAAGATCCGAACATTAGCAGAAACGGTTGGGCTTTCCTACAATATGCAAAAACGGATTGTGAATATAAATATCTAGAATCCAGCAGCTATAAGTGTTTATGTAACAGAATACATTGTTTTCATTAGCTCAAATGGTTTTCTTGGGTAATCTTTGCATACTTTTGGATAGTATATTTCCATGCCGTTGATATATTATCTGCTTGTTGGAGGTTGATAACATTCTCGTTCTTGTTCACTCTAAGAATTTCTACCTTCTCTGATGTAAAAAGTTCTTTACGGTCTTGAATCTTCTTAACAACTTTAGCCTCGTACCACCTGATATTAATGTCTTTTTCATATGCTCTCTGTGCTAATGCCGTCGAGAGGTTTACTTTACATTATATAATGCATAAGTTTATTAATTTATGAATTAATTATATAAAATATTGATCATAGAAGATATAACCAACCAGCTTTGAAGTTTTATCTCATGAACAAGTTCTTAAATTGAATTAGCATATTTGAAATTTGCTTAATAGATGGTGCCATAATCCTATGATGGTAAAGTTAACAGTTATATAAGATATAATTTATTGAAAGTTAAAACAATTGATTTTGAAGTTCTGATATCGATAGCTAGCTTTAAATTGAATTAATAAATTAACCATAATTTGGGCATATATCTTGGATTAAAATTGATAGATCAGGCAAGCTCATCCAAAACAGCCCACTACTTAAATTTATAAATATTATCTCTTTTAATATTATATATTATTTAAAATTGAGATAATTATTAAAAGACATAATCCAAAAATTCTATTAAAAGAAATAGTTAAAATTAGACTGTCTGTTCCACATGATAAAAAGAAAATTATTGTGTAATTTATATGTAATATAAATTATTTTTTACATATCTGAGACAAATTGCACAAATGTTATGAAATTTATATAAATTGATATTAATTTTTCAATTTCATTTATTAGGTATATAAAAATAAAAATTAAATGACACTTTGTAATATTGGTTTCCTGAATGTTAAGTTTACAAAAATAAATTTTAATTTTGTTATATTCTTCTAATGCACAAATTAATTTTATGTATAAAAATATCCACATTTTTTTTAATTGTTACTTTTTATAAACAAAGTAAAAATTTTTCTTTAAATAGTCTGTTAAATTAACTGAAGAAGAAAAACAGAATGCATATAAATACTGGATTGAAGGAATTAAATGTATTCCTGCTGTTAAACCTCTTATTGATCCAATGTAAGTTTTTATAAAATGGATTTTAGAATAAAATTAATCTTAATGTATATATTAAATGTATTTAGCTTATTCTGTCAAAATCATATTTAGAATATGATGTTTTAGGTATTTTGAGTTCAAAAAATATTTTTAATTGTGCCATTTATCACAAAACATTATGTAATAATCACATACAGTATTTTGAAAAGCAATGGTCTATGATGAAAATATATAACATTCATTATAAGAATTGAAATTTTTAGTTTTCATTTTTGGAAATACAAAAAATTGAAATGTTTGAATCAAAATTATTTATTAATAATTTTTTATTAATCGATCATGTGAAGTTCTACTGAAATTTCATTTTAATAATTTTTTATTAATCTTATTTTTTGTTATAAAAATAGAAATAATGTTATGTATTATACCATTAATTTTCATGGAAATATTAATGTGTTAAAATATAATTCTTTTATTTGAAAATAAAATTTTTAATATTACTAATTTTCTTACTATTTTTCTCTAAGAGTGGCAGCTCAGATATAAATAAATATTCTGAAATCAACTAATTATGATGAGAAATATGAATTTAGAAAATAATATTGAAAATGAAGTATAAAAAATAGCATGTTCTTTCTATAATTTTATATTCTGTTCCATTTTTTGAAATATAAAGTTTTCTTAATTATATAAAGATAAATTTTATTAAAAATTTAATACACATAATTTTATTATTATTATTATGTTATGGTTTAAGAAACTGTTTTAACAATATAATATCTGGGAAATTGGTTGAATGGATTGAGATCAATTAGCAGTTGACATAAGCAGAGAAAACTATTATATGCTTTTGGAAGATATAAATTCTGTGATATTGTGTTGAGAAATTTCTTTATTTTTTAAAAAGCAATTATAACAAAATGTAGATATTCTTTTGTAAAATAGTATTTGTAAAATTTTGGGCATAGGATATGTTGTATTGTAACTATTTTCTCGGGTATCTTTTAGTCTATTTCTATGTATAAGTATGTATGTATGTATATATACACATAGAAATATACCATAAGCTCTGTCTATTGTGAGTTCTCCAATTGTGGAATTCACATATATTCTGTTACATAAATGCACAGCAATTCATCAACCATAGATCTGGGATTCATGTACGAGGTGTGTAAATTAAGTAATGAGACTGATTTTTTCTAATTTTTTTATTGAAATAAAATTACAAATTCACATTGTCTCCTTCAAAGTAACTACCTTGGGAAGCCACACAGCACTGGAGACAATTCTTCCATTCCTCATAACAGTGCTGGAACTTGGATACTGGAATAGCCTTCAGTTGGTCGGTTACGGCTGTTTGAATATTCTGCAATGTCCCAAAATGACGTCCCTTGAGATGATTTTTCAATCTTGGGAAAAGTCACATGGACTCAAGTTGGGTGAATAAGGAGGCTGAGGAGCCACAGGAATGTTTTTACTGGCCAAAAACTCATTGATAGGAATCGTGGTGTGACGAGGAGCATTGTCGTGATGCAACACCCACATGTTTTTGATGGTTGGTCTCACACGCATGACCCTTTTTCGAAGTCTCTCGAGAACTTCTCGGTAAAAATGTTGATTAACCATTTGGCCTTGAGGCACAAACTCTTTGTGAATGATTCCTTGGCTATCAAAAATGCAAATCACCATGCATTTGATTTTTGACTTGCTCATTCTTCCTTTTTTTGGCCTTGGAGAGGTTGAAGTGTGCCACTCCATGCTCTCTGGCGCTTGGTTTCCGGGTCATACTCAAACACCCAAGACTCGTCACCTGTAATAACACGTTCCAGAAAATGGGGATCGTTTTCAATTGCTCCCATAAAGATAAGGCATTTTTCCTTTCTGATGTCTTTTTGCTCTTGTGAAAGATTTTTCGAAACCATTTTTGCACAGATTTTTCTCATCCCCAATTGATTGGTCAAAATTTGATGAACGATTGTGTGAGTCAAATTCAACTCTTCACCAATCATTCGGACTGTCAAACGACGATCTGAATGCACGAGATCGCAGATTCTGCCAACATTTTCATTGGTTCTTGAAGATGAAGGCCTTCTGCTGCGAGGCTCGTCTTCAATTGATTCTCTTCCTTCTGAAAATGCCTTAAACCACCTAAAATCCTGGGCTCTCGACAAAACACTGTCTCCATAGACCTGACGCAGTTTTTCAAATATTTCCGTTGCACTGTGTCCAAGTCTGAAGCAGAACCGGATAGCACAACGTTGTTCGAAATTGATGTCACTCATTTTTCGAACGCACTAAAAAAACCTTTCTCACAAAAAAATTCACTACGGACAGCGCAACAACTCTAGCGTGTTCAAACTTGTACTGGATGCATATCAGATGTTTACCTGCCTACCCGCTATGTTTCGCGTCCCCAGTGTTGCCAGATTGAACACTAGAAAATCACTCTCATTACTTAATTTACACACCTCGTATACATGGATTTTGATAGCAGCCATTAAGTGTTTTACAAAGTTTTGCAAAGTCGCGAATTTTAACGAATGTCAATACTATTAATTATAAACTACTACTAACTGTTTAACGACTCTGCAATCCAGAGTTTGGCCTGAGCTCAGGTCTTAACTAATTCTAACTTAAAATTACTATAAAACAATCTAACAACAACTATTGTTAACTGGCAAAAACAAGACCGGAAACCGGAACTTACAACTATAAGTACCGATGAAGTGTTAGATTGAAAACGACAAAAAACGATGTTAGAAACTTATGCTAATAAATTGAATAAATTCTCAGACAAGTTAGATAACAAAAAATATAAAATTTATTAGACTCAGAACACTTACAAAAATGTTAATAAAAACTTTATTGGAACTATAATAAAGCAACAATCAAATAATCAACAAAACCTGTTTAATCTAACTCAAATATCAACAATCCAATTATTCACAAGAAATAAACCTTAAATACTACTTAAATTCTACTACCTCCACCTCTGATACAAACTTCAAGCAATTGTCAATCTTTGCAAGAAACTCAAAATGTCACTTAGCCAACTTTACGTCAATACAACACCTCTCCGAGTCGTCAAGTTCATCGGCTTTTATATCTGAATGAAGTACAGTCCCGTGTAGCTTCATTTACATAAATATACGTAACAAGTTTAAATTTATTTGCTTACAGAGTTATTCATTCATGTCATCCTCTTTACAATTAAATTGTATACCGAACAAAACATTGATACGGATCATTCTTACATTCTCATATCAGACCAGTGGTAAAATTAGTTAGATAAGATGATGTCATTACCTGGGACAGCTCTTCCGGAGGATGGTTCCCGATTCCATATCACGTGATTGCTAACGACAACAGAGAAGGTGGAAGTGAATTAACTCATAAACTAAAATATATGTTAGATAATAAGAATATAACAATAAATAATAAAGTGCATAATAAAATAAAAATAGGACAGGTCAGAGTTACCTCCCCCCATGAAATAAGAAACTGCGTAGCATTTTCTTTAAAATTTTGTCCGTCAGAGCTTACCCGTTTACAAATTCTGCAAACTTTTCAAAGCCTCACTGATATTTAACTTAATAAATTTTCTTTTACTATGAGCATTTAGTTGATTCTTAAAATCTAACATGTGGAGGTAAATTTATTAACATAATACATTATATCTGTAAAAGGATGCTTGATCAATATCAATCGTTTGATGATGGGAAAATTTTGCTATTAATTCTTTTTGAAGGCTGTAAAAGACTTTTTCCCCTGTTAATGTTTAAATTTTGTTAGTATATATTTGTTAGTATATATTGTTAGTATATATTTTGTTAGTATATATTGTTAGTACTATTTTGTTAGTAATAATCTCTTACAGTCATTGATGAACAATGTTTAAGGTTCCAAAATGTTTCAATGACTTTTGGATTTACAATTATTACTGCTGAAAAAGAAAATTATAACTATACAACTTATCTTCTTCAAAGAGGAAGTCCAGAGAGACGACAATAGTCCACCCTCTACGTTGGCCTAAGTCATCGGGTTGGTACATCGGAACTTCTAGCGACATGTGGACCGGAAACAGTTCTTCTGATGCCGCTATCTAGTGGTGCTGTAGATCTTGCATCACCGGCGTCTCTGGTGATGTTCCTCACTGGGTATGATGGCCTGTTAAACAGGCAGTACTTCTTTAGGTTGGCAATATGTTGACCACCATGAATCACCCCACTGACTGGATCCTTTAGTTCGTAGTTAAGTGGGGATATCATTTTCAAAACTTCATAAGGTCCTGCCCATTTGGGTGCTAATTTAGCGCTGAATTATCTACGGGCAGAAGAAATAGGATGAGTTTTTAATAGTACAAGATCACCCACCTGAAATGTTTGTTATTGACAACGACAATTATAATGCTGTCTCTGTTGATTCTGTGCAGAACTGACGTTTTTTCCGGGCCGTATTCATAATTCTTTGCAATTCGTTTAACCTTTTCCGCTCCAATGCCTTGGTAGCCAAGACAAGCGCGCACCGTCGTTCCGCTCCAATGACTTGGTAGCCAAGACAAAATTTAAAACTTAATAACTTCGTAATTTTTGCGTAAATCGAGAAAAAATGGTTAAAATCTCAAATTCTATCATATTTTCCATATTTCTATCGTATTATTTGGGTTCGGGTACTTGGTGAGGCAGTCCCATAGAAGCATGATTTCTCGTCCCAGATGTAATTTCGCCGGAGTATATTGGATAGAATCCTGGATGGTTGACCGGATTGCTAAAGCTAGCGCCTGTAGATGAACATCCCAAATCTCGTGATTCTTATTAATGTATGCTGCGATCATACAGCCTAACGTGCGGTTGACCCGTTCGGTTAAATTCAATTGTGGATAGTAGGGAGTGGTGAACACGTGCTTTATTCCCAACTGGATGCAGACTTTGGCCATCAAGTGCGAGATAAATTGTGGTCCATTGTCGGAAACTAATGTTTTTGGTAGCCCATATCTGCAAAAATACTCATTAATAATGCATTTTACTATGCATTTAACTTATCCTCCTTAATGTCTTTTAATGGAAACAGCTCTACCCATTTACTAAAATAATCAGTCATTACTAATATATAGTTATTACTTTTCCTGGACCTTGGATATGGACTCAGGATATCGACACCTACTTGATCGCCGGGTTTTATAATTGGAGTGCTTTGCATTAGTCCAGCTGGACGGTGTTGGTCGAATTTGATGGTCTGACAAACGTGACAGGATAAGACATTATTATTTAATGTCGTGAGCCATGGCTGGCCAGTAGCACCTTAACTGCACTTTTTCATAGTTTTTCTGACACCCAGATGACCGGCAGTCGGATGTTCGTGTAATTCTTGTAAGGCAGCATTTCTAAGATTCTTAGCGATCATGGGTTTAAAGCCTCCAGATTGATCTGTTTTTCTGATATAATACAAAATGTCATTAGTCAAGGTGTAATGTCTTGACTTACCTACTATTTCTGCAGCTAATGTTGAGTCTGGAGGTAGACTGCCAGTTGCTAAATAATCGTATAATCCTCTCCACTCGTCATTGTTCCTTTGTGCATTTATTAATTCGTCTTTTCCAGAGATAGAGAGGCTGGCACAAATGCAGGAACAGTAGTCATCTTCCTTTTCATTATTATCAGTTCCATTGGGAGACTTGGAGAGTGTGTCTGCTAGCTGATTCTCAGTTCCTTTGGTGTATTTTACTGAAAAATTAAATTCCTGTAATCGTAATGCCCATCTCATTAGCCTACCTGTGAGATTGTCATTTTTTCTCTCTAATCGTAACTATACCGTTAAGCGCCACGGTATTCTATCCGATAGTTTCTGTCCCCAGGTCGGTGTATGGCCGGGATGGTCACTTAGCGCTTTACTATTCGTTTTATATCTTAATCCGATTTTTTCTAACTACTTCGAAAGTAATCGGTTAGGCTGACCACATTAAATTAATCGATTCCGGTGTTAACATTCTGGGCTCCGATCTCGTCCTTCTACCCACCTGGCTAAATGATGGCCTTTTAAAACGCCGCACGGATAAAACCGTATTTACGAAATTCTTCATCCGACCAAAAACTGGCTTATCCCAAACTATTTACTTTAATCGCATTTGTTTTCCCTGACGACGTACTCGTCCGGATCTCGGAGCGTACATCGACTCTACACTTACTTTCTCTACTCGTATCGACTACGTTTGTTCTAATGTATTTAAAAAAACTAGTTTTACGTGGCCTTCCTTCGAGCGGGTCCAAGATTTTAAGCTTCTCAAAATCTGGATTCGCTCTACCGTTCTTCCTCGTCTTCCTGTTTACAGTTCTACCTCTTCTACGCAACTTAAAAAATCGATAATGTCCTTAGTGGTACGGTCGAAACCATTTATTCTATCCTTTATACTCGATATACTAATAGGCGGGAACTTTATGATTTGTTAAACATTAAGCCGATTTTTTGTAAGAAAATATGATTTTTTAAATATCCGTACTGTTAAATTCAAAAATTCTTTTCTTTAACAGTTGCGACTAACTATAATATGTACTGTACTTAATTCTGTTTGTACGTATTTTTTCTTGTTTTTGTTGGGTTATTTGTTGTACAGAGGGTACTTTAGTGTAGGTTGAGAGATTAAATAAATGAGAAATGAGATTCTTTCTCGACGTGGACGATGCCAGCCATTTTTCCGGATGAAAGCGGTAAATGTCACCCAATTAGAGACGATTTTCTGGTCAGCCGATATAGAACTGTTACCTCCATTTTCATAAATATTTTAAGTAAAAGAAATTGTTTTTTATTTTTAATAAATATCGTAATAATGAATTAAATTAAAATTTATTTTTTATAATTACTTTTATTTTTAATTATTTATACATCCGATTAATATTAAAAAAATATGTACGAATTATATAATCTCTTTTTATATAAAAGAGACACAACAATTATACAAATTTATTATTTTAGATAAAAACTTTTTAAATTACATAGGGTAGAGTAAGTAGTTAACATCATCGTATATAATAAAGGAATAAGCGTGTGAAGTCCGTGTTTCCGCGCATACGCCAACTCCCGGATGTGGAAGTGCAGCCATTACTATTTCCTCTGGCTCGAAATCTTTAATCCCGTCTTTTAGAAAACTAAATCCACAATCTCGTTATAACTTTCGTTTAAAATTATCACTTCCTATTTATGTTTGTATACTTTTTGGATTTTTGACTTCAATTTCTGTCTTTTTCTATCGAAAAATATTGGCCCGGCCCGATAGTCCAGTTGGCCTTCGGCGCGTGGAGACTACATAAATGTTGCATTTAAATAATATTTAATTTATTTCAGAATTTAAATATTATATTCGTTTCAGAAATTATAATTATTTATTTTAAGATAAAAATTATAATTATTACAGAAATAACCGAATCGGTAAATCGATAATTTGATAGTTGCCAATTTCGTGTAAAGAAAATTTAAAGTTTGGTCTGGAGAAAAAAATAAGCTAAAGCGTTATATGCCAGGTTATGCTAAATAAATGAAAAATCTGAAATTTGACATATAAGAAACAAATGTTTCGTTTTTGCTGTATTTGGGCACATAGTGACCAGCGGCTAACTAGTTAACAGATATCTAAATTTGTAATAATGTAGTAAATAGTTAAGAAAGATGAACCATTTAAAATAAATTCGACAGGAGGGAGTGGATGAGTGGATTTAAAAGATGAAAGATACATTTTAGGCCGCTTTGTAGCACTGCCTTTATTTAAACATATTTAACATGGCAACGACTCGACAATCCAATCCAATCCTAGCCGTTCATGACCCTAGAATAGCCAAGAATCGTGTCTGATTCTTGGCTATTCTAGGGTCATGTCTCTCCATGTCTTCCTGTCCCTGACCAATTCCCGCAGTTCCTCGATGTTCTTGCCCGTGTCCTTCTTGATTGTATCCAGCCAACGGGTCTTCGGTCTAGATCTTGTTCCGCTCATCCTCCCCAGCATCACATCCTTCTCCAGTGAGTTGGCCCGCATCACATGACCGAAAAAAGTCAGCTTCTGCCTGGTGATCTTACCTTCCATGGAAAAATCGGGATTGATGCGCTCCAAGACTGACTTGTTGGTGACCCTCGCTGTCCAGGGGATCCTCAGGAGTCTTCTCCAGCACCACAGTTCGAACGCGTCAATCTTTCTCTTGTCTGCCTTTGTTAGGATCCACAGCACAATGGATTAACTCTTGTTAATCAACAATTCAGATAATCAGAAATTCTACTGTATTTCATTTTTTTTACTGTTAAATTAATATAAAATATAATATTTTGAGTAAAGATAAATTTCTAAAATATAAATGTTATCAGATTTTTTTTAAACTATTTTTACTACATTTTAATTAGCATTGAAAAGTAAAACTTTTTGTTAACTGCCACTAAAACATTTTGGTTAATTAAGTAATAACCCTTTCAGAACTACATATGATCTTATAGGGTTGCATTTTCCTGTACAAGATCTTTTTACGATCTCATTGAGGAAGATATTGTCTTTTGTGTATATAATGGGACTATATACACAAAAGGCATCTTCTATTAGAGGTGCACAATAGATCACTGGATCGTCATAGTGCTAGGACTGTTTAAAGCCTCCTTTCCTACTACTACTATCATTAGATGTGCATTTCTAAAATTATTATTTTTTAACTGATTATTACAAGATAATTAGATATTTACTTAATATAATTTTTCAAAACATCCATAGTCTATATAATCAGAGTTTTATGAAAATCAGACATTATGTAATATTTAAACAAAAAATAATATATATAGAAATATACATTCACACAAAATGTGAAGAGGAGTTTCATCTCTCTGGCATCATTTACCTTTAGAAGTATCATCAATCCCACTTTAGTGGGATTGATGATACTTCTAAAGGTAAATGTCTTTAGGAGACATCACCACTTTCAGTGGTGATGTCTCCTAAGATGACAGTGCCTTGTAAGGAACCCTGTAACAATCCTAACTTGATTTTTATCTAGTCCAAGTAACTTTTTAGTTATCTGTAATGAGAGAGTTAAAATAAGCGCTTTTGCTTGATTTAGTCCAAGAATAGACTTCCAATAAGAAAGATGTTAAGCTGCCAACAAGTCCCTGACAATCTGTCAAATGCATTAGGTCTGATGATTAGAGCATATTCTGGTCCAGTAAAGGGACTAGAAACCTTTTCTTTGACCAGCTCAGCTGCAACCTCATTGCCCTGAATTCCTTTATGCTTTGGCATCCAAACAAGTTGAAGTTATTTAATGATAATCAAAGATTCATTCTTCAGCTGGAATTGATTATTAATTAGTGATGATATTTTTTATTTACATTTTATAGAAATTCAATACAAAGATTAATGAATCAACATATTCTGAAATCACAGAATTTAAAATCAGCCATCTTAGTGCTTATTTCTCTTGGCTGAATGATTATATATATATATATATATATATACATATATATACATACTGTAATTTGTTTAAAATATTGTCATTCAAACCCATTTTCTTGCCATTTCTTTTCAGAACAAAGTTGAATAGAAAGAGATCATATATTTTCGATTATATTTAATCATTACCAATTTGTTTAATCTGTAACTTAATGACATTTTAATTATTGATTATGGCAGCAATGTTGTTTAAGACCAGATTGAATGTTATGTATTTATCATTTAACTTTACATAAATTGTTTTCAGAGAGCTAGTGATTCAACTCAACCAATATGGATTGCATATTTGACACACCCTCCCTTACTTAAGAATCCCCCTTCAGCACAATATCTTCAGAAATATTATTATGATGGAGTAGGCATCAGTCCAACAAGTATTGACCTAAACTTAAAAGGTAAAATTTATTAAAAGAATTTTTTCTTAGAAACATTTTACAAATTATTTAATATTTTATGAGTACACATGATAAAACCTATCATGTATAAAAAAATATAAAGTTTATTGAATGTCAAAGTATTCTTCTTTGAAGTATCAAACTATTTTCAGAGTATAATAATAATAGTATAATAATAATTATTAGTATAATAAACTATTATATTAATAATAATAATTATTATTATACTCTGAAAAATTTTTTGAAAATATAAGAACAATATTAACAGTGAAGATATGATTTCACTGTTGTCTTCATACATTTTAAAGGTTTTACAACATTATTCTTTTTTTTATTGTGTTTATCCTTAAATTTATTATTATCCTTAATTTTTGCTGTATATCAATATATTAATATAAAAACAAAGGATATATTTCTTTATTGAATGCTTTTCTCACTGCTTGGACTGGTGACGGTTTTGTTCAGTTCTTCTCAAGAATGACACTGAATGTTTTGTTTATCTGAAATTTGGAGGAGAATTAATTTCATCCCAATCGTGGAATAAATGAAACATCTCAGTGTGAGAGGTTTGGCCCATCCTTCGAAACCTCTGCTAGATTCTGATCCCTTGCCCCCTCTGAACGTTGATGCTTTTATGCCATTTTGACAGTTATTTCAATTTTGAATTCTGTTTGTATCACCCCCAGTCCAAAAAAAATATACAGCATCTATCACAGACTCCATAGTAGATTCAAAACAAGTCAACTTTATTTTTAATAGATTAATACAAGAAAAAGAACTTACAACCAAGTTAAAACAGTAACTATAACTTCCCGTCACAAATAAGATATCTTGAACAATACTCCAGTTCCACAAACTACAATCGACCTTTTTCACTATAAAGTAAAAATACAATCCAACAAAACAGTTCACCAGTGTGAACATGCAACACCACAGATGAAGACAGCTTCCTGATGTAGAACAAGACGGGATTGACAATGCCATCTAACAATCGCTACTTATACGGACTTCAATTTGCATAGTTGTAACATCTTACAGAAGTAAACTTTTTAAACAACCTTTGTTCTGTTTTCTTATAGTTATTATACAAACAGTAATTAATAATAAACTTTAAACAATATTATCATTATTCTTTTTTATAACTACAATAACAACGAGAGTACTCCTCCTTTGATTTTTTTTTCTTCAATATGGCCGCCGTCCTCCACCTGACACAGATAACAATTTTTTTCACTAAATTTTCATTTTTAATACAACTATGCAAGACTAAAAAAAGACAATAATCCAGGATCTTTACAAGTGTTATTCTGGAGAAGAACCAAATAACTTCCTCTTCTGCTAGTCTAAGCAGTGAGAAAAAGCATCCAATAAAGAAATGCACCCAAAGTGTTAAATTTATTTTTAAAAAAATATAAATTATTTAAGTGAATGTTATGAAACCTATCTCTTCACTTTCTATATAAATGTTAGTCTTGATTTACATAATTTTCACTTAAATTATACTTAGGTAGAACCATTCTACTCTGTGAATCAAAGATTAGATATATACATTAAATTATAGCATATACTTTTCAAAATTAAAACATAAATATTTAGATATTTAAATTGGTATTTTAATCATCTTCAATTTGATATATTTAAGTTGTTAACAAAATTATTTTTTATCCATTTAAATAAATGTAAACTGTTTATTATTTTATTACAGCAGAAAAGATTTCAAACAAAGCAAATGTTCATAAATCCAATGAACTTTGTATAAAGCAAGAAGTTACAGATAACAAGCTTTTGATTAATGGTAAAATTTGAATTTATATATACATTAATTTCCATAGATTAAGAAACAAATAGAAAAATCATAATATCTAAATAAATATATCATTATTTTTTTTTCTAAAATTTAGTGAAAATATTAATTATATTACATATTAAAGAAAGAAGAAAAATATAATGAATATATAAAATTTACTTCCTCGAAATATTAGAATGTGCAGAATAAGACCAAAACAGGATGTGTGAAAATAAGATAGCCAAAATGTCTCAATATGGAATATGGGTTACCCTTCACAACAATGCAAGACTTGCAGTGATGTTTCATGCTGTTTATGATATTTTTTATTAATTCAGTTGATAGCAATGATTACTTTTCTTGCAAAGCACTTCTGAGTTCCCCAATGTCTTCAATTGGAGGTTGAAGACAGTTACATACAGCATCCTCAGATGCACAACAATGCATCTTCTAGCTGATCAGTCCATCTAAATCGGGTGGGCAAAAGGTGGCCCGCGGGCCGGATCCGGCCCTCGGAGACATCTTACATGGCACACCGCATAAATTAGATCACATTACAATTTCAAGGACCACATTTGTAAAATTCTATTTAATAAAATGATTATAAAAAAATTTTGTTTCATATTTATGTTATACAGTGGTCCCCGGGTTATAAGGCAAGCTTTCGGGGTGGTGATCTGATCCGCGTTATAAGACAACCGCACTATAACCGACAGCTTCTCTTATTTTTAATTTAGTGATTCTAAATTAGAGAATAAGAGAAAGCCGTCCAATTTATCCAAGAAGGTTCGTAATCTTTCTTTTTCTACAATCCATCCTCGTATTGTGATGGATGGACGTCAATTATGCGATGTATTTATTTTTCTCAGAATCTCTTTCAAATGAATGGGGAAGAGGAAAGACTGTGGTATATCCGAATCCACAGTATAAACGAGAGCATTATATCTGGGGAGCACTGTACTGTATAAAACTGTAAACAATATTTTAATAAAATTAATTGAAGTTAAATACATGAAAATTATCACATTTCTATATTATAAATTATTATGCAATAAATTACAATATTTTACTACACTATGCATTGTTGTTATTAATTTAACAAATATTAAGATAATTTTGACTTCCTGAGATCCAGGAATAAAAATTTTTACATTAGAATTAATGGCAAATGAGCTTCTGATTTATAAATTTTCACTTAACAAATAATAGTTCCTAATGTTCTTTTAATGTTCCAATGTTCTAATGTTCTTAATGTTCCAATGTTCTAATGTTCTTAATGTTCTTCTAATGTTCCAATGACCTCAATAAACTGAGAGGTGCCTGTACTGAGAAAAGGAGATAGAATCAAAATAATAACTCAGAATATAAAATAATTCATTGAAAAATAGTTGAAAAAACTGAAGTTAATACAGTATGCCCCATACTTATGCAGTTTTCATTCTAAAAATTTCCACATAAATTGAAAATCACTTAAGTCTAATAATGCTTAAGTTAGATTTTTTTTATACAAATATAAAAGATGCTAAATGGAATGATTAGATAAAATTTATGAATCTGTTATGAGCACAGATATGAAAATTTATAGTCATAATTGTTGTTTTATGAAAAAGTAGATTATTTAATAAATTTTTTTATTTACATTTTATAGAAATTCAATACAAAGATTAATGAATCAACATATTCTGAGCCGTAAGGTTAAATTCTCCGTTAGGTACTTTTCAATTTTTATACGGCCCGCTTCATTCTGAAGACTGTTTATCCAGCCCGATCATTATTCTTGTTGTGTGTAACGATGTGAAGAATGTGTTTGTGCAAGCAAGAAACTTGCTTGAAGGAGAGTAGTCATTTTATATCAAAGTAATTTTTATTAATTATTAATAGAGTATCTAATGTTATCAATAATTTCATTACATAATTACATAATAATAATTACATAATTACGGCGCCGTAAGGTTAAATTCTCCGTTAGGTACTTTTCAATTTTTATACGGCCCGCTTCATTCTGAAGACTGTTTATCCAGCCCGCAGCAGCAAAATAATTGCCCACCCCTGATCTAAATGATGCTTTTGATCTTGAAGTTGTTGCTGTACCAGACTGGCTTTATTGTGGCTATGTGTTACTTTAATGTGTTACTATTGCATCCCTTTGAAATCACACTAGTTGTCCAATGGAGTGAGACTGGCGATCAAAGCCATATTCTCCCACTTCATTCTGAAGACTGTTTATCCAGCCCGCAGCAGAAAATAATTGCCCACCCCTGATCTAAATGATGCTTTGATCTTGAAGTTGTTGCTGTACCAGACTGGCTTTATTGTGGCTATGTGTTACTATTGCATCTCTTTGAAATCACACTAGTTGTCCAATGGAGTGAGACTGGCGATCAAAGCCATATTCTCCAAGTTGAATATTTCAGTTGGCAGACCTGCACATTTCAAATTAGTGTGTGTGGGAAAAATGAAGTAGTGATGATGAAACTTTAAACATGGTATTCAATGCTGATTGGATCTCATTATTATGTCACAAGCTTCAATGTTTTATTTCATTGACTCCTTTGCAAACATTTTGATGACAGGCAACAGAGTATAAAATCTCTCGTAACAAACTAGCAACCAATCAAGTAGGGGTTTCAATGTCATTTCATTAGCTATCTGGTCAACTTATTTGGATCCAGCCTGAGATTTCATCCCTATATCTTATGTCATTTATATTTCCTCTATGAAGTACAAGTGTGTGAAGCTATCTAATAAAATGCCATCCTAAACCATTAGGCTACATCCAACAAGTGTCTCTTTCTCAAATATTAGAGAGAAAAATTATATGCATCTGATTCTCTCCATATCAGACTATGTCTAGAATCACATTACAGCAAATATAAATTCATCTGTAAGAATACAGACCTCTATTGGATTTCAGTTTAGTTGACATGATATCTTGGCCATTTCAAATATTCCAGCCTGTGATAGGGATAAGTACCATACAGACTGCTGGTTATCTAGCATACAGACCTTCTTCATGAAGCCATCTGTACACAGTGGAAGCAGATACCAACATTCCTGTAGCTGCAGCAAGAGCAGATTGCATGTATGTTGGAATAGCACTCCTGTTCCTTTGAGCCTTTAATCAGAAATATCGATCATCCACTGCACTAGTAACTGTTGATCTTCTACTGCTGTACTTCCAGGATGTTGTTTGAGGATTTTGAAACTAGCTTTATAGTTTATGAATCACAGTATGATTAACTTAATTATGATTAATTACTTTTGCCTAACTTTGATCAGCTTCTAGCTTCTTAATTAATTTCCATCTCACATTTAACCATTAATTACTTTTGCCTAACTTTGATCAGCTTCTAGCTTCTTAATTAATTTCCATCTCAAGTCATCAGTTAAATGACATTAAAGTCTATCTGGATTTTTCTTTTTCACACTTCAAATTCAAATTGGCAAGCAACTTTTACATGGCAACTTTAATGATGCAGTTGATTTACATATACCAAGGACAGCAGAAATAATTTGAATATTTTATTCTTATTCAGCATTGCACTCCATATAATAAACATTAATTTCATGCATATTTAAGTATTTTTAAAAAATATTGCCATTTTTCTATTTGGTCATTAATTTATCGAAATCAGTATATTTAGAGACATATTAATCAAAATGACATTTTAAAAACTCTATTCTTATAAGTTCAATATAATAAATAAAGTTCAAGCATTGTTTAGCAGTAAAGTTAAAAACAAGTTATCTTTAATTATAGAGAACTTTAATTAAAGAAACATTTTTGTTCAATTTTTCATCAGTTTTCAAAAAGAATACAGAATATACCTTTAATATTTTTGTAAGCTGATGAAGTTAGTTTTCCAATCAAAACATTTCTTTAAAGTTTTTGTTATTAAAATGTTGGGTTTTTTAACTTTACTCCTATAAATTAGAGATATCTTGTTAATATTTTTGAGTTAATAGATACTTAAATATTTTTATATCATTCTTATTTTTGTCCATATCTTTATTTTAAGGGACCACATGGGTGAAAATTATATAAAAATATTAAAATTTTTTTAGATCGGAAGAGCGGAATACAAATAACTATAATTTAATTTTTAGATAGAAATCCATATCTTCAGCCTTTTTATCAACCTGCTGAACAAGGAAAGGCAAGATGTCTTCGTCCTGATGTAATGGAATTAGATGAAGTAAAAGAGTTTCCTGAATATTCAAGGTAATTATAAAATATATTTTTACTATATAAACTACATTGTTTATTAAATACACAACATTCTAATATATTGAATAAAACAAATTATTAAATTTATGTTCATATTTAGAAAGTTTTTATTCATAATTGATTTATATATGTAATTTGTATTGACTTTCATCCTATTTTTAGTATCTAACATATTCCACTTAATATTAACTTTAAAATCATTTAAAATTAAAAATTCATGCTTTATTTTTGTTAATATAAGACATCTATAATTTCAAGATGACTACTTAAAAATAATCCAAAAAAAAAAAATAATAATAATAATTTTATTTTAACACACTGTTTAAATACGAATACCTATAACATTATTTTTATTATAATGTTATAAAAAGGAATTTTAAATGATACATAAATAATATGTGAAACCAAAAAAAAGAAAAAATATATACAGTAGAACCTTGATATCTCAAATGTTATTTTTATTATAATGTTATAAAAAGGTACATGTTAAAACTGGAAAACTGCTTATACTCAGTAATTAAGTCAAGATAAACATAAACAGTACTAATCGCAGTTGAGTAAGATAAAATAAACACATTTATTTAAAATATCACAAACGTTTTCGGCTATAACGCCATCTTCAGGCAGTTCGTTCTAAAGAATAAATTTAAACACAAAAAAGGAAACAGGCAGCTGTGTTGCTATGGTAACAGCTATACGATGCTAAACGTAAACAACATGACGTTTTGTAAAAACAGTATTTTAAAATATATAAAATTGTAACAAAAATAAACTATTAACAGTTATAAACGAAAGCATGCACAAAAAAGTTCTGGTTATTGGTAGCACATTTACATTTTTTTGTTAAATTTAAATTCTTTGTTTAGATTTTGAAAACAAGGGAAAATTCGTATTTTTAATTTCTCTAGCACAAAAATTATAAATTAATTCGAGATAACAAGGGTTTTGAAGAAAATACTTTGAGATAACTATTGAACTTATGTTGGATTAATGCCGAAAGTGCACAGAAAAAATTTTTTTCGACAGGTTCAATATAACAAGGTTACACTGTATATCATGAATTTTCAAAATGTAAATATTTTTTAAAACATTATTCCAAAAAATATGTAAATAAAATATACATTTGAATGTATATAATGCAACATATGTTTCCTTATCATAAACAACAAAGGTTGCTTTTAAACTTCAAATTAATATAGTATTTAATTTTTTTCATTTATTGAAAAATAAACCATTAATTTAAGAAATTTAAATTTTGCATAATTACCATACTGATTTTGAAGAGAAAAAGAATCTAAATTTATATTTAACATTTGCTTTTAATTTCAAGATTGATGCTTTCTAGATTAAATTAAATTTTTGATAAAATATTATGATAGATTTGTGCAAATATAATATTTGTTCTTAATGATGATAATTAGACCATTCACATTTTATCAATTTTTAAATATTATAAATTATAATTAATTTTAAGTATTAGATATTAAAAATGTATTTAGAAAATTTTATTTTTAAATTAAAAGTTTTTATTACTATTATGATCTTACTTATTTTTATTTGATATTTTTAGAGAGCAAATAATGTATTTAGGTATACGAAATCTAATAATTGCATTATGGAATCTCAATCCAAAGGTAAATCTCTCTTGAATGAGATTATCTTTTTTACTTGAATTGCTGTAATTAGAATATTAACAATTTAAAAAATTTCTTTAGACATTACATAAAAGAATATAAAGATGAAAATATAGGTAGTTTTTGATTTATGAGTTCTTGGAATTGAGTTTTTTCAAAATATGAAGTATCAAAAAATTGAAAATATGAATCTTAATTGCAATAAATTAATACTAAACATTCATAAAAAAGAATTTCAAACTATACAATACAGTATGACTGGATTTGTAGCAAAACTCCATCATCTACTACAGAATTTTTTCTGATTTTGTAAATTCATTCAAATGGCTGCTAATTAATAGAAATAGCATATCCTCTGATTTTATTGGCTTATTACATAAATAATTTCCATTCCTTGATTGTGCTTAAGTTAGTAGTAAATTTGCATTAAACTCATCTACTTATAGATAAGACACTTCATTAAACTCATCTACTTATCTATAAGTAGATGAGTTTAATGAAGTGTCAATAATATGGTACTTCATTAAAGCTCTTATATATTTATGCTTATGTCAATAATAATGAAGAATAAAAACTTTTTAACATTTATATAACATGAATAATCTCTTTATAATAATAATTTGCTTAATTTTGAAGACTGCTTTTATTTCCTTAGATAAACAAGTCATCAATTTATTATTATGTAAAACTATAATAAATTGTATACAGGAATACCTCAATTATCGCGGTTTCGATTATTGCAATTCTCGATTTATCGCGGTTTATAATTTGATACCAAAATTCGAATTATTTCGATCCGTCCAATTACAGGAATACCTCGATTATCGCGGTTTTGATTATTGCGATTTTCGATTTATCGCGGTTTATAATTTATACCAAAATTCGAATTATTGCGGTGAAATTGGAATTATCGCGGCCGCGAGATGTAGCCCATTACATATGCCCAAATTCCGAATTATCGCGGTTTTGAGATGTAGCCCATTACATATGTAACCAGAATTATATTTACTCGAATTATTGCGGCCGCGAGATGTAGCCCATTACATATGCAACCAGAATTACATTTAGTTCGTTGCGAGATATAGCCCACTACATATGCAACTAGAATTAATTTAGTTCAAATTGCCACTCTCCAAGTAGCGCTTCGTTTTTATCCGATAGTGCCTGCTCACCATTCACCAGTAACTATCCACCTCTACTTGAAGTACTGTACATGTGGATATTTATTTCTCTCCTTATTTACCCCTACAGTGAATGCTAAAAGAAACAAGGATGATATCGAGGCTACAGCTATCAAGAAGAAACGTAGAGTGATCAACTTAGAAGATTAGCATGCTCAACAATTAGCCTATTTCTTTTTTACCTTATACATAAAATTTAATTAATATATTTGAAAAATCCTTGGCAATGATCACCCATTTTACATGCATTATTTATCTTGATTATCGTGGATTCGATTATTGCAGTATTTTTCGTGGCAACATTAACCACGATAATTGAGGTATTCCTGGATGTCATAAACTAAAGATTTTGTTGATTTTTTTTAATTTTATTGTGGTCAAATTGCATTTCTGAGAATGGAATTCTTGATTTTAACATTATGTCCACAGGAAATTGATTTTTGATTTACAAGTTCTTAATTTGTGAGAAAACTCCAAAAACAAATGAACTCATAAAGTTGAGAACTACTTATATTTAAAACCATTCTTTAACATTTACAATCCTTTATTCTAACAGTGCTTTCTTCTAAAAATTAATTTAAATTATTTCTTAAGAAAATGTAAAAATATTAATAAATTTTATTATTTATTTATTGCATTAATAATAAATTTTAATATTTTTAATGCGGTATTTTTCGTGGCATTATTAACCACGATAATTGAGGTATTCCTGGATGTCATAAACTAAAGATTTTGTTGATTTTTTATATATTATTATTTAGTTTGTTTTAGTATATTAGCCTGTTATATATTATAATCCTTTATGACTTAAAAATGGAAACTAAGATTAAAAATCTTATATATTTTATTTATCTTCACTTAGGCAAAAGATATCATATATAAGCAGTCCAT
The DNA here is from genome assembly GCA_000484575.1 of Olivierus martensii. Classification (NCBI taxonomy): domain Eukaryota; kingdom Metazoa; phylum Arthropoda; class Arachnida; order Scorpiones; family Buthidae; genus Olivierus; species Olivierus martensii. Next base: position 26,942 of record AYEL01080362.1, read on the forward strand.
CATAAAAAGTGCAAATGTCAATTATTTATTAATTTGAAAATTATGTACTGATATTTGTTCACTATATCCTTACATAATGTGTAATTAATTTTATAAAATTGATTTTTTTTATTGAATATCTTATTTGTGTATAAATACAAATAAACTTTATACTTTGTATACACCCATTCCTGGCTTATGCAAATAATTTAGACAGAAGCTTTTTATATAACTTGGATTTTGTATAAATCAGAAAAATAATTTTTCATAAAAATACTAACTCAAAAACTCCCAGAGCTAAGTAAGTGATTTCACCTAATCAATACTATGATGCCATATTGTTCTCTAACTGAAAGATTGACAACGCATATGGAACACTACAGTTATAGACATTCTGCCACTTATAAAAAAATGGCACAGTAACACACAAAAATATTTTATTACAGAAACATTTTCTATTATTTTCAACTGATCTACATCAGCTTAAGTTGGGAAGAAAACCATTACACAGAGATCTGGGATGTTTCACCATAATTTGTTTATTTACATACATTTGCCAAGAATGATTGTTTGGAGACTTAAATTAAATTTACTATCCTATTGGATTAAAAAAATTGTTCATATTGGAATAAAAATGGCTGCGTTCAGCAGACTCAACTGTTATGGAACAGTTGAAAGATTTTCTGCTGAACACCTCTTCAAGATAGTGTTACTATCGAACTTGTTGAATGAGTGACATCATGTTTGATAGCGGATTTCATTTACGCTACTATCCAACGTTTTGAGTTATTTCAAGATGGCTGCGCCCATTGATGTTATTAATCCAAAGGAACAAATGATAATATATCAAGTATACATATTTAATGGTGTTTACAACGGGCTTTATTTTCTTTCTGTAATTGCATTCCCTGTTATTACTTGCCATTTAGCAGATACACCAACTGCTACCACTACAATTCATCTGCTTATTTAGAACTGTTGAGTCTGCTGAATGTAGCCAATGTAAAATGATGTTACTTAATATATAATAAGGATTATACATGATATGACTTTAATTGAAAATTTCATAATTTTTAAATAAGTAAACTCAAAATAATTTATTTGTTTATTTATAAATGTATTAGAACATAAGTTTAAAATTCTAGAAAATAAACTTATTTTCAACAATTTTACAATTATAATTTTCTCTAACTTTACTGATTATGATGCTTATTATAATTGATCTGTTTCAATACATTGAATTTTTGATTGATTCATTTCATTCATTTGATTGTTAATAAAATTATGTTGAACATTGTAATTCAGAATAATATCAGGTATACATATTTAATCATCATTCAGAATAATATAGATAATAGCTTACTTATAATTTATTTTGATTTTATTGCTTTATATTTTATGTTTATGAACAACTATGTAAATTTTTTTAATTTTGATCATACAAAATCATTTTGAGTGTTTTCTTGATGTTTTTTTCAAAACAAGTAATTTTGGAAAGCAAACTGATAAATAATCCAGTCAAATTATTTATTGACATTTTCCGTTACTGTTATTTTTATAGTTTAAATGAATTTTTTATTTTATATGATTGATTAAAATAGTTACGTGTTTCATCTATCTATACTAATGAATTTTTCTACAATTGTATTAAATCAATCATCATTAGATCAAAGAATTCAAATCAGATTAAATTGCTATTTATTTATTATGTAATTAATAGTTATACTAAACTATGCATTAAATTTGGTTTTATATATATATATAATTCATTCTCCAAAATGACTGTCCTTAATAATTTTAGGAAAGAAACAAATAATGATTCTTTGTATTTGATATATGAAATTATATATATAAGTAAAATAATTGGATTTCTGTAAAAGGATATTTTTATTTATGTTTGGTCTCAAACTATTTATTTTTCTATATGATTTGAAAATATCCTAGACAAAATTCAAAACTGTTATCTATAATTAGTTTATCTGTATAAAATGACTGTTTATTTATAACCAACTGGTATCTATAGTATTTTTTAATATATATATATTTTTAAATAGGAATGGTTAACAATGGAAAAAGTTACTGAACATCTTATTTGTCGAGGATTAGCACGTATTCGCTGTTTGTATGAAGCAGAAAGAATATTAAATTACTTTACTAGAAGGGGAGTTGTGAATTTTGGAATAGTCATTTCACCAATAGATTATAAATATTTCTCAATACCATTTAAGGTAGAATAAATTTAAAATTTCAGTTTTAAAATATAGCATCTTAAATATGATATATAAAATTATATTCAATAATTTTATATTATTTCATTTTTTAGGAAAATGTTATAATAATTGGAGCAGGAATTTCAGGAATAGGAGCAGCCCATCATCTTCAAAATCTTGGTGTTCAAGTCTGTACTTAAATTGTTTTTAATTTATTTATTCTAGAAATTTATTTATTTACAAATATAAAAATATTTAATATTTAATTACTTGTGCTATCTGCAGCAAAGTATATTTCTATTCAAAAAATTATAAATCATAACAAATGAGTTAATACAGGTAGTCCTCAACTTACAATGTAATGGAGTTAGGACACTTGTTGGTTTGCAAATTATCGATGAAATGGAGCTCTTATTCAAACCTAGATCATATTCTGAAAGAATTGTCAGAATTACAATAAAATATTTAAAAACTTAGTAATAATTTAAAAATTTAATTTTGTGTTAACCTGGAATAAAAATTGTAGACATAAAAGCGAATGTAGAAAATTACTACAGCTTATGTTACTAAATAAAACAGAGAGCATAGAAAGTTATGTTTTATTTAGAAACATCCTGTATCTTGAAATGTTTAACTGTATGTACAGTTCATTCCAAAAAGTTTGTCACCTACTTTGCAGGGGCTGAGCTTACCGGAACATTTAAAGTTACTGTAGATGACTTAGTTAAGTTGAAAGTGCTTTAATTATTTAATAAATCAAGTTTTTCACTTTAATCTGTGCTGTAGTCAATTATTTATAAGACTGGTATTGAGATGTCTATAATGTAGGTAACTTTGTTCTGCTTGTCTAAGAGAGTGATGTCTGGTCTGTTGTGGTGTATGGTTTTGTCTGTTAGGATGTGTCGAGTTTTCTAGGATTGTGTCTGATATGTATTTGTAGTATAGTGTAAGTTATTTGGTTGCAAGCTTTTCGTGTATTATGTTTGCTACTTGGTTGTGCCTGTGCAGGTAATCTGTTTGTGCAAGGCTTGCAACAAGACATAATGTGTTGAATTGTTTTGGGTGCTATGTGACATTTCCTACAGGTGTTGTTTGTTAATGTGCTGTCCTTTAGTATGTATTTTCTGTAGTTTTTCGTGTTTATTAACTGGTCTTGTATTGCTAATATAAACCCTTCTGTTTCAATAAATAGATCCCCCTGTATACTGTTGGTAAACATGTGATTGGTCTGTATTGTGATGGGTTTCTGGTGTTTGTGCTCTTGAGTTTCATGAAAGTGATGCCGTATGTTAGAAAGGAAGGTGTGTCTTTTGGTTCGTGAATGAGATGTGTGAGATGTTTGGCCAGTAAGTTGTGAAGACAGGTAAAATGTTTGTACCAAATATTCTGGATTATTATTATTATTATACTTTCTCAGCTTGAGCTTGCTTATTTAATTTTATATAATAAAAAATACAAATTTTTATGTAGAATAGGAATAAATAATGTATAGAATAGGAATAAATAATAATAATAATGTAATCATTATCAGTTTTTATAAGAAACTTATAATAAATGCAAGGGAAACAGTGTCAAAAGTGTATATTGTACCCTGATACTAAATTTTATCTACAAAATTCTCTTTATTCAGATTTGTAAGTTATAACTTGTTTTCTGTATAAAATAAAATAATGAAAATTTTTTGCAATACAGAAAAATTTATATAAGTCAGGAAAGGGACCTATATAGTTAATCCTCATCAGAGTTAGGTTCCTGAAAATCATAATTTTAATTAAAACCATATAGGTTTAGTCTAATAAGTTCGAGTTATTTTCTAACTCTGATTAGAGTACTTTCTTGCACTAGAAGCGATAATATTTGGTGAGTTATCTCATCTAAAATACTGTGTTGTTCAAAAATGGAATGAAATGAAAAATGCATGATTTAATTGTAAACTTTATTGTAATTATAATTGTAAAGCAGAAATTGCCTGTATAAAAAACACCAATGAATTAAAAGGTTATTAAATACTTACAAGTTAGTTTGTAATAAAACTTATTTGTTTATAGCAGGGCTGCCCAACCTTTTTATGACTGTGAGCTCCTTTTTTTCACCAGAGCGATATAGTGATCTACCGATATCCAGGGAATAAAAGTATAAAAATAGCAATGCCATCTAAATAATTCAAAATTTATTAAGTAAAATAAATAATTCTGCCGAAGATGAAAATATGAAAATAACTATGAATACATGGGTATATAAGCAAAAATTTTAATGCGATATTTGGCATTGTGTAGATTTTGCATTTCATTCAAAATGTGGGTTATATGATGAAAGAGATAATCTTAAAATTTTTACCAACATATTTTGTTGTGAATGTAAATGATTCAAAATGTGGGTTATATGATGAAAGAGATAATCTTTAAATTTTTACCAACATATTTTGTTGTGAATGTAAAAGTTTGATTTTAAATCTATAATTTTTGCTCTGTGTATTTCGGAGTCTTTCGGATATTAATTTTCATAATTGGAGAGCATTGTTCGAAAATGTCTTTCAATATTTCCCTTTTATGGAATAGCAACAACTGAATTACATATTAGACAAGAGCATTTGCCATTAACCATGGAAAAAAGAAATCATGTTTCCATTTATCATGATGATGATCATTTAGAATTTTTTTTCTATGCTCATAATTATGGTTAAAAAATCATCTAAAATGGGTACCTATAAACTATTACTATTTTTAAATTTAAATAATTAAGAATATTTTTTAATAAATTTAACCCTTTTAATGCCGAGCAATGATTTATTGTTGTCCGGACCTGAATAATGTAATAAAGAAAGAAAAGGCATTTGAATCTGTAAACACATTTGTCCAATAAATTTTTGCTTATTCATCGAAATAATCTTCATTTATTATTTTTGATATATTATTATATTCTATCAATTGGTCTGATCTGCTGTTACTTAATAAATGATAAAAGACATAAAGAACAAAAACACTTAGGAATAAACTCGCTTTTCTTGTTTCAACAAGAATACAGAGCGCCATTATTACATATTGTAAAATGGAAGTTTAACAAGCAAGTTGATCGGAAGATGGTCTGTGGCTTGCAATCGACTAAAAAGCTTGTCGAGATCGACTGGTAGCTCGCGATCGACAGGTTGGGCAGCCCTGTTGTATAGCATTGATGAAAAGTAAAAAATTAAATGAATGTTCATTATCTGACATGTATGTATTACAATTTGTAAGATGTTTGTTTGTTGGTGATGATTATAGCTATTGTAAACTTAATTTTTATTAAAAATAGTAATAATTGAACAAATGTCTTATAAATTGTGATACATATATGTCAGTTAATATATTATTTTATATAATTATAATGATACATTTTAATTATCTTTTGGAACATTTTTGTACTGATTTTTAGTCCCATATAACATGGTTTCATATTATAGATTTTATAGAAACTTAACTACTATGATATACAACTAGTTAGCCATTAGTCACCATGTGCCCAAATACACCAAATACGAAACATTTGTTTCTTGTCTGTCAAATTTCAGATTTTTCATTTATTTAACATAACCTTGTATATAATGCTTTTGATTGTTGTTTTTTCTTCCACACCAAACTCTGAAATTTTCTTTATACAAAATTGGCAACTAACAAACTATTGATTTACCAATTCAGTTATTTAGATAATAATTATAATTTTTATCTTAAAATGAAAAATTATAATTTCTGAAATGAATGAAATATTATTTAAATTCTGAACTAAATTAAATATTATTTAAATGAAACATTTATGTAGTCTCGACGCACCGAATGCTAACTGAACTCTTGAGCTGGGGAACAGTCAACATTTTTCGATCGAAAAAGCAGAAATTGAAGTCAAATAATAAAAAGAAGTACACAAACATAAATAGGAAGTAAGCTATGATAATTTAAAACAAAATTTATATAAAAAGATTGGGATTTAGTTTTCTAAAAGACGCAATTAAAGATTTGAAGTGAGAGGAGTTTGGATTTAGTTTTCTAAAAGAAGCAATTAAAGATTTGAAGCGAGAGAAAATAGTAACGGCAATACTTCTCTAGCGGGAGTTTGCACATGCGCAGAAACATGGACTCCACACGCTTATTCCATTATTATATATGATTACTTGTACATAAAAAATGAATAAGTATGGAAAAGTATAGAAAAGAATTTTTTATAATAGAGAAATATTGACAGCATTAAACTGTAATCAATTTATAAAGATTTATTAAAACAAAAGACTTATGATTAGATAAATTGATAATGTCTTGGAAACATTGTGCATTTGTTGTCTGTGAGCAAAATCACATTGCTATTATCAAATAAATTATTTAATGCATATATAAGATAGAGTTTTTAATATGTATTAATTTCACTGAATGATTATTTAAATAAATAGCTAGAAAAAATCCAAGGAATTTAATAATAACTCAGAATATTTAAACTGAACATATAAGAAGAAAGCAATGAAACAAATTTACTAATTTTATATTTTCCTTATTTGATAATACAAGAAAATCTATAAATTTAATATTAAATGTAAAGTTTTAATATTAACTCTTTTATATGTTATAATTCTTTAATTTACCATTTGTAGAAGTAAATATTAGATTTGAAATCTTAGAATTTTTTTTTCCAGCCCATTAGTAATGCAGATTTTGTAATTCCTGTTGAAATTGATGGAACAGTACATCAGGTAATTTATTATTTTGCATATTAAAATTAGAAATAATTCATATACTTGTAATGATTTGATGTTTGAAATTTTATAACATAATTTAATACTATTTTTAAATTTGTAAACATTTAAAATAAAAACATAAACTTTTAATAATTTAATTTTGCGTAAATTAATAACAACATAAATTAAATTGTAAATAATAAATTGAAACTTTCCTAATAAATGCTCAAAATCAATTTTCGGAAAAAATGATTGAACACCTGTCATTAAGCCTACCTAACCCTGTTGCTTAGAAAAAATAAATGGAATCGTCCAAAGCTCTGCAAACTCGAATTCGGGCCTGAACCGATTAATCTCATTGGTTTGTAAGTATTGTAAGAAAGCCGAACATCTTCCACTTAGGTGACAATCTTTTTGGAACTCACTGTACATTAAATGAATGCAATCATTTTGGAAAATTGAATGTTTAGAATTAGGGCTTGCTTGTGCAATTTCAAAACAATTTCAGAAAAATATTAAAAAAATTTCAATAGTTCTATACAAATATGCAATAATTGTCAATTTACACATATTATATGTAAAAGTAAGACATGTTATAATGAAATTAAAAAATATAAGAATTTGTCCAATAAACAAATAAATTTCTTGAAAAAAATCATGTTCAAAATTCTTTAATTTGAAATCCAATTTTTTGGTTCCAAGTACTTTGAATTAGTGAAGTTTTACTGTAATAATTTTATCTTCAAAATTGTGAAAGATCGATATAAACTTAATATTACATTAACTAATTTATTGTAATTTATTTTAACTAATTTATTGTAAGTAAATGAATTTTCCAATAAAATAATTTTAGTTTAAATTTAAATTATGATATTTTAATAGATTCAAATTGTCGAAGCAAGAGATCGAATAGGTGGAAGAATATGGGATGATAAATCACTTGGAGTTACAGTTGGAAAAGGAGCTCATATTATAACTGGAGTTATTAATAATCCATTAACTGTAATTGCTGAACAGGTATCAAATAATTTGTTTCTTCTAAATTTAAAATTTTAACATTTGCACTATATTATATGCAGTAGACTCCTGATTACCTGGAGTTGATTATCTAAATTGCAGATTACCCAGGGAAGAAGAAATTGATGATTAATTATTGATGATGTATCTGAATGATTTGTAAATGCCCCAAATTTGTCTTTATTTAATATTTGGTGATAAAAATTAGAATTAAAAAAAAATCCAAAGTTTGCAATAATATACTTTTCATTGTAGATACAATTATTATTATTTAGTCTTACTCTTATTTTATTTATTTTTATTGTAGTATTAAACATAAGAATAGTTGCATATTGGATTGTAAATTACATTATGCAACCTTTACTATATTTCTGTTATAATAACAAATTTTGTAAATTATCTATCTAATTACCATATATATTTCTCCTTTTCTACATATTTCTGTTAGATAATTTACAAAATTTGTTGTTATATCTAATTACCATATATATTTCTCCTTTTCTTTCATGTCAAGATTTAGAAAGGAAATTAGAAAAAAAGAAACTACATAATTTTCCTATCTTGATTTTTATTAAGTATATAGCTACTAGCAAATGTCAGAAAAATTTTAAAAGAAATTTTTTCATTATTTTGAATTTTCACAGAAACATTATTCAAATAGTGAGTTAATAAAAATAAATAAACCAGTTTTATAAATATTAGTCATTAATAATGCCTCAATGCTTTACAGTTAGACTATGGCAGCATCCAGGAGAATTCATTTTGAGAAGATTATGTAATGATTACTATAGAAATTTATTAGACAAGGCCAAGAATAGTGAGTTAATAAAAATAAATAAACCAGTTTTATAAATATCAGTCATTAATAATGCCTCAGTGCTTTACAGTTAGACTATGGCAGCATCCAGCAGAATTCATTTTGAGAAGATTATGTAATGATTACTATAGAAATTTATTAGACAAGGCCAATACTATTTTATTACATTCTGTTAGAGTATATATCAGTCATTATTTAAAATTATATTTTATAATATTGTTTGGAAAATTGAAACACTTCATCAGAAAATATATCTTAATCTAGATTATGTTTAATTGTCTTAATACCAGAAACAAAATAACAAACTTCCAGTAAAGAATGCTTATAACCTAACCCTCGATTTACATAATATTTGAATTGCACAATTTTGGTTTAACACTGTTTAAATACAACACTAATAACAGAGATGAATACAGTAAGTAATATTCCAGACTATGGACAATTCCAGATTTCAACTATAGAATTATTAATATTTTTGCAAAATAGACTTTGTTCTATACCTAATAAAATGTGTAACATCATACATAAACAATTGAAAATATCATCTAAAATTTAAATTCATAATGAATTAGCTATTAAAAAAATAAAATATCTCCTAACTTTTGCAAATCTTACTTTTCAAAAATTAATTACTTCCAGATTTCAACTATAGAATTATTAATATTTTTGCAAAAAAGACTTTGTTCTATACCTAATAAAATGTGTAACATCATACATAAATAATTGAAAATATCATCTAAAATTTAAATTCATAATGAATTAACTATTAAAAAAATAAAATATCTCCTAACTTTTGCAAATCTTACTTTTCAAAAATTAATTAAAACAAAGCTGCACTTAAATATTAAAAAGAAAATTTATTCTATTAAAAATAGTTTTCTATTTAATGTTTTTATATGGTTCATGAAATATATTATTCATTATTTGGTTCTCATCAGTTTATATTGGCTAGGCCTGAGTTATTGAGAGATTAATTTGATATTTAGTTTGTGGATAGATGAAATCTAATTTAAGAAAAATATGATAACGATCTTTTTTTATTTATTTTGCAATAAAATCCTTTATTGATTTTAAAATAGATTTTTCATAATGAAAAAATATTTAAGTTTAAAAAATCAATATCATTAACTAGTAAATTTAAATAATAACTTCAAACTAAGCACTTTATAATAGTAAATTCAATAAATACTTTTTATTTTACTTTGCGAAGTAATTTTGGCTAACCACCATTCAAAACTGGCCAACTTTTCAAATAGTTCTGTATGTTTTTGTATACTGCTGAGGATGGCAATTAGCCAAAAGTACTTCGCAAAGTAAAATAAAAAGTATTTATTGAATTTACTGAATATTTATTGAATTTATTGAATATTATAAAGTACTTAGTTTGAAGTTATTATTTAATAATCTTAAGCAGTATAGTTTTGTAATATACAATAAATTTAATATAAAATTTATTACAAAACATCATTAAAAATCTCATATTACACATGATTTTACTCTTATGAAATGTTATCTTTCTTAATTTTAATATTATATTATAATTTCTCCAATATTATGATTAAAAGATGATGATAATTAAAATAATTAATTATTAAATTAATATTAATTGAAATGTTAACTTAATTTAGGCTGGTGTTAAAATGAGATTTATTAATCATGAAAAATTTGATTTATATGATGATAATGGATCTTGTACATCTGTTGCTGTTGATCAAAGGGTAGAATTCCATTTCAATGCTATGTTAGATGCCGTTGCACAATGGAGGAAGGGACAGACACAGGATATTAATTTATATGGTAAGTATTTTATTTCTTTCATAATTTATAAAATTTATAAATAAAATTATTGAAGAAATATGTACATCATTCATTCGCGATTTTTAAAAGGCACTGAGACAAATCTTGAGTAAAAAAACGTATAAAAAGCGATAATTTATCAAAAATCAGTGCTAAATCTGGCAAACAGATGGCAGGATGATAGCTACTTATACAAATTATAGCAATATTTATTAAAATAACCAAATTTTCAACAAAATCGATATTCTCATACGTACTAATACTTCTTATAAAATAAAAATTATTTATCTCACATTATTTTAAGAAAATACAAAGAAAAATGCTAAGTAAACAATTATTTTAAACATTTGTGTAGTGGAATACCGTATTTCATCCGCGAGAGGGATAATACGATTGTTTGTTTATACGAGGTCAGTGTGTAGTAGAATACCATATTTCATCTGCGAGAGGGAGAATATGATTGTTTGTTTACACGAGGTCTGGACGCGGTATCACATTACAGAATAAATTGCCTTCATTGGAAAAGTTTTTTATAATTATGAAGTCTTTGATATCATTAGATGTGGAATATCATCAAGAATATAAATATATCAACATTTTTTATGTGATGCTCGAAATTATGAATAATTGGAAAAAATTATGCATTGTTTACATATGCAAGAAATCATGAATAATTTGAAAAATTATATATTATTTACATGGCCTAATTGCTTTCGTATTTTTTTCTTTTTTTCTTTTGGTCCTTAAAAAATTAAAAAAAGATATCAGGACACAGTATATGGACAACAAAATCCAATTTTTTTGTGCCAAAAAATTAAAAAGTAAAAAAGTTATAGCAAAATATCAAACATTAAATAATTAAAATGCAAAAATGTTATGGCAAAATATTGAATATCAAATATCATATTTCATATTTCTTGGAGGGTATGAGAGCGTAAATTTTTTAAATTGAGGAGCGGCAAAGGTTAAATATCCATGACCTTTTCTGACCCTTATTCCCGGGCTGAGAACCAAGATGTTTGCTTTCTTGGAACGTTCGCCGAGTCACATGTCAGATCGTGACTATTCAGCAGACACCTGATATAAACATTCTCAGTGATTTATTATTATTGTGGATGAAGTTTGCAAGCTGATCGAAATACAATCTATAATGTCGTCATATTTCTTCGGAATTGTTTTGACAGAGTGTCGCTATTCCCCTCTCTAAATTCCTTTCTTTTTCTCCTCTTTCTTCCTCGTTTGACCTATTTATGTCCGAAGGAGATGGGAGGGAATAAATTACATATAATTCGAATTCCGATTCCCCACAATATTGTTTTTATATTTTATAATAAATGTTTTAAGGCTTTTCAGTTTTAGTGAAACAAATAAATGCAATCTGCTTTTTCTTATTCCAAAACAATTTCTGATTTGTCCTTTATTTTTTCCATAAAAATATGGTTATTGTATATTTATCATATATAATTGTTTATAAACTGATCCTGTACTTCAAAAAAAAAAAAAAATTGAGTTCTTTGAATACTTTCTCTTTTTTCCTCGTTTGACCTATTTATGTCCGAAGGAGATGGGAGGGAATAAATTACATATAATTCGAATTCCGATTCCCCACAATATTGTTTTTATATTTTATAATAAATGTTTTAAGGCTTTTCAGTTTTAGTGAAACAAATAAATGCAATCTGCTTTTTCTTATTCCAAAACAGTTTCTGATTTGTCCTTTATTTTTTCCATAAAAATATGGTTATTGTATATTTATCATATATAATTGTTTATAAACTGATCCTGTACTTCAAAAAAAAAAAAAAATTGAGTTCTTTGAATACAATTACAACTTTAGAGATTACAACAATGTGTAACATATATTGAAATAAATTAATTAATTTTTTTATAATTTTTAAAAACTTTCAAAATCTAAACATTATTTACTAGTCATATGACTCCTAGTGAATATTTTTTTAATTAAATGGAATTTAATAATAATAATTTTATAATATAGAACTACTTTTATACAAATAAAATTGGAAATGTATTCAAACTCTGCTCTATATATTTTCAATCTTATATGTGATTTATCTGATAAATTATTATTTTCATATTTATTTAAATATGAACAGTCATATAATTATATGTATTTTTAATAATAGAATAGAGAAGAAATAGGTATTTACTAGAAATAAATATAGCACAGCGTTTCTCAAACTTTTTTCATTCATGACCCCATTTTTCATTACGAGATTTTTCACGACCCTATTTTTCATTACGAGATTTTTCGCGACCCCAGGTATTAAATATGAAATAAAACATACAAATACATAAATCATTTATACACTTATTAAGATGAACACAATCAGCCAACTACATTGAAAATACATATGTTGTCATATGTTAAATATTGGATGTTTGTGAAATTACATATAAACTGAAATTCAAGTATTTGAATTTAATTTTTGCGACCCCAGCATTTCGCTTCGCGACCCCATTTGGGTCGCGACCCATAGTTTGAGAAACGCTGATATAGCAGATTTCATGGTCATAGGAGGCACTGTCAATGCAAAAAGAATTCAATGTATCATCATATATATTTTCAATTGTATCTGTAAAATATCCAATATATAAATATATATATGTGAAAATATTAATTTATGAATAATTATACATGCCCAAATATATTTAATAATCAGTAAGATGATTGATTTTTTGTAGGGAATAAATATGACAGATCATATTATTGATGTGATAAGAACATGATACTGAGTGGATGATTTTGAGAATCTTCAAAAAAGATTTTTACTTTTTAACTGATTATCTATAAGATGTACTGTTTATAAAATTTTTTCTTTTGAAAATTTTCCAGTTTACATATGAGCATATATGACAAGTAGATAAAAATATTTAGGATTTTGATAAAAAAAAATATTATTCAGTATGAACATGAGTATAAAAATGAAATTACAGCACTGCTCACAAGTGCTGTAATTTCATTTTTATACTCATGTTCATACTGAAACGTCTGTTTAAATTTATTTAAACGTCTGTTTAAATTTATTTTAACGTCTGTTTAAATTTATTTAATTCATATTTATAGGTGCTACTTGTCTCTAAACAGACGTCTGTTTAAATTTATTTAAACAGACGTCTGTTTAGAGAAACGTCTGTTTAAATTTATTTAAACAGACGTTTCTCTATTTTAAATTTAAATTGATTCCAAAGAAAGAATAGAACTCCTCAGTCGTTCCTTAACGTTTGTGTTGTTAGAATAGAACTATGATATGTGAGTTGATAATGGCTTTAAAGTAGCCGAAAACATTCCTCCAAACAAAGTTTTTTGGATGAATAAAGACTTTATGGACTGCTCACAAGTGCTGTAATTTCATTTTTATATATTACCTCAAAGAGCAGCTTATTTTGTATTATTTTATGTCTTGGAACATGAGTATGTTTTTACATTGCACAGTTTTTATCTGATTTTTTAATGAACCCAATTGTTTTATTTATTGTATAACATTAAAGTCTGATTTTATTATATCTTGTTAAAGTTCTGTATATCAATTTTATAGGGCATTTCAAAAAAATGTTTTGCTTATATGTAACTTTTATACAATAACTACAGAAAAAAAACTATAACTGTTGAACTTATAAAATTTTTTGATAATATATTTTAAAAATTATACAATTGTCTTTTTATTTTAATGATTTAGGGTTTTGGTTTACCAACATGGCCAATAGGATTGATGAAAGGCTCAAAAGATGCATTAAAAGAGCATGAATCAATTAGAGAAGAAAGAAGGAATACTGAAAATAAAATAGCTGCTTTAAGAAGAAAAGTAAGCTTGTTTCAAGCAATATATAATTTTAAGAAAATATCATATTTATAGGTGCTACTTGATTTAAATAAGACTTGCATTATTAGAAGTATTACATAAATAGTTATGCAATTATTATGATAAAATTAAACCTTTATATGCTATATATGTAGTTACAAAATAGAATATATAAACCTACTTTACATCAAGTTTACATTCTTGAAAAAAAATGATGCATACTGAAAAATCACAAATTGAAATATAATTTCCATAAGAAACCATTGAGATATGGAAGATAAATATTTTCCATGTTCTATTACTATTTTCAAATTTAAGTTTAAAACTTAAACTTAGTTAAAAAATAGTTAATTAAGTTAGTTTAGTTAATTAAGTTTAAAACTTGATTCAATAACTTAACACATTGATGAGAGCTATAAGAAAATTTGTAGGTTTGAGTGGATCCGGAACATGATCTTAAATTTATTTTTTCATTTTTCTATAGTTAATCCAAAAAAATATTCAACACAAAATTTAAAAATTTTTCAGTAGTAACCACTCCCATTAACAATGCTATAACTACTGTTTTTTTTTTTTAAGGAAACTGTTTTTGAGTGGGCCAAACCATAAGAAACCATTGAGATATGGAAGATAAATATTTTCCATGTTCTATTACTATTTTCAAATTTAAGTTTAAAACTTAGCATTGTTGATTCAATAACTTAACACATTGATGAGAGCTATAAGAAAATTTGTAGGTTTGAGTGGAATGCAAATGAATGTAAAAAAAATATAATTATAACGTTAAAATAACGAATTGGACGGTAGAGAAATTTAATCAAAATTTAATTTAATTTCTGTCAATGAAAAAAAAAAAAAAAAGTTAAATTAATGAAAATTATTTATTAGAAAATTAGATTTTCGTTTTGAAAGCTTCGTTAAGCTCATTTTATAAAATATGCAAAGGAAATATAGAAAATGTCAAATGGAAAATCGATGATGGGGTTATAAAATCGTTCTTATTTAGTTTGTTATTTTTATTAGCAATAGAAATGCAAATTCAATCGATTATCAGTCCTATTGAAGAAGAAATATCTGTTCTGACCCAATTGCATAAAATTTCGTTCAATACAGACCTGTAAAAATATTCATTTAATTACTTTACTAGACTTTAGTAACTGCTCTCTGGTTATAAAAGTAATATGTCAAAATATTTACTAGATATAAAATATTTATCGACTTTTATCTGAGGGATTAATTTATACATAATTAAATATTAAGTCATAATTTTATGTTATCGTGATACAAATATCTAACTAGATATAACTGTCAAGTTAATCATTTGATATGTGAATTTTCTTTTTAATCTTGAATTATTTAAAATAGATGTCTATATAACATAAAATTTTTATTTTTCTTATAAAGGATTGATAGTTAGAATTGTTTCCATTAATTTTACCAACCACTGTAGTTTGGTATTATTCTAACATTCATAGATCTGCAAAAATTATTTGCAAATCCAGTACTTGAAAGAATCGTAAGGAATGAAATATTAAATTGAAATTATACTTGATTGCTTTTAATATAAATATAATCAAGTGTAAACACTCAAGTAGTGCAATTAATTCGAAAAATCTTTCTTAAAAGCTTACAAAATTTGAGTTCCTTCGGAAGATATGTTTATGATAATTCTCTACAGATTAGCAACTAAAATGTAACATTCCTATGCAGATGGATTGTATAAAATGGCCATTGTTACTTCACAGAAAAGCATAAACCATATTAAACCCACATATGTAAAGTATAAATCAATTAAATTGCAAACTTTTACTTAATCACATCGATATGCCTAGTAATGAGTTTCAAAATCTTATCATACTCATTTTTTTTTATAGATGCTTGCATATTTATACAGATAATTCTACATTATTATCATCTAAACAGTGAAATCTCGATATGGATGGATTATATCCGTCTATATCATTATCTCTGTTCCCAGATAAACCCAAATCTTTCGCATAGACAAAGAGTAGATTCATTAAATTAAAAAATATATTTTAACATTAAACTCATGTCTTGTCACATTAAACTCTTTGTCAATACTCTAATCTAAATTTGGCAATATTAAGTTCATTTAGATTACAAAGCACCCTTTAGTTTCTAATTTATGATACAGAAAGTTTAGTTTAATCACATCGATACACGTAGCAATGATTTTTTAACTTTAAACGAATCCTTTATGGGCTACTTAAACAATATTCCTAACAAAGAAGTAGCAGTTTGCATGATTATTATACACTTTATATAGATGAATAAACTGACGTCGATCTTTAAAAATAATACTTTCCTTTTCCTTTTTTAACTACAGTTTTGCAATTCTTTTGTTATGCCAATCATGATGCAAGTTTTATAATTTAAAAGATAATTTTTCTGACTAAACTATTTTTTCGTTTAAAATTCTTTATTCTAATTTTTAAATTGTTTCTCATAATTGTTTTTAAAATGAAACCTTTTTTTTTTTTAATTGTCACATAAATTTCCGAGTTTTGGGAAATTAAATTAAATTAAAAGCGAATTTATAAAATTTGCAATTTTTATTGCTACGATAACAATATAAAAAAAACTTTATTTTCGAAACGAGTTTATCGCATTTTGAATAATGGGAGTAAAATTAAGAATTATGTACAGAGTAAATACATTTATACTTTTAATTTATTTACCGGGAATGATCATTTTTGAGAAAATTCGATACAGCAATATATAAAATTCGTGCAACAATATTAATTCCTCGAAATTAAAGTAAAAAGATGGAAAAAAAAAAAGCGATAAACTTACTAAAAATTATCGAGCGCACTTAACTGTTGCGATATTTTATATGGTATTATTATTTTATTAATAAAATTATTCGCGATAAAAATAAAAAATATGAAATACAATATTTTTCCACGGAAAGAACGTAATACTCGGAATTGAAGAATGTAAAAATTGCATTTTTAAAAAGATGGTTACTCGAATTATAATCGTATAATCCTGAGTGAATAATGACATTAAAAAAAAAAAAAAAATTCTAGGAAATTACATTTAGATTACTCTCTTCGAAAATCAATTCAACGTTAACTCTTTATCCATTTAATTTTCGTATTTATAAACATTTATACGAAAGATATCATTCGGATTTTTTTTTTTTAGATTTTTTAATATGCAGATCCCAAAAGACTTTTATATAAAACTATATTGAAATACATAAATAAGATGTTCATTTAAAGCAAAAACTCCTTTTCAGTCTTTGGAAATGCCTATTTGCATCTTGCAATTTGCCAGAAGTGTCAGAGAGATATCGGCTAGATATAAAGGAATGAAAAGAAAGTAATTTAGAAAGGATGGGGAAGTAGACAGTTCTAAACCGATACAACCAGGTAGCTTTAAACGTCGTTCACAGTCTATGGAGCCTGTCGTTTAAACAGGAAATTGTCCGAAGATAAGTTGCAAGCAAATCTTGAGAAAAAACAGTACACAATGTTGATATCTGTACTATACTACCAGATCTCACCGCAGCATCCCTGCCACCATCAATTTGCAACCGAAGCAATATATATATATAAAGATTTCACCAGCAAAGCTGCTATTGTTTTTTTCTGTTAACGTTATCAAAAATATAGTAAAAAAAGTATGGCATATCTTACTGTATATGTAATTGAATGTGCAGAAATGGCATAAACTGAAGAAAATCCTTGACATTTTTTTATCTGGATACTACTACAATCTTTTAAAAGGAAAAAAAAAAACGAGAAATTATAATAAAGATCTTTCGTAATGTAGGAAACATCGATTTTGTTTTATTCCCCAACATTGTACGAACTTGTTAATAAATTGCTTGAAACAAAGTCATAATATGGACGAAATTGCATTAATGTCATTATATCTGTAATAATTGTATTCAGGATGGTTAGAACGAACAATCGAGATCTTGAGAAACCCCCTGCAGCTCTAATTGAAAAGCGTAAATTTGCTGTTTTCTGTTCTATTTTGCTAATTCGTTCAAAGCGTGCTAAAGTGTGTTGATTGCTATCTCGGATTATTTGTTTCTTTTATTAAAGATTTTTCGATAATCATATCCACTGTTTCCAATTCTAGAATAATTTCTCAGTTAAAAGATCCATTTTATGTACGAGTGTGCTTTTGGGACGCATTTTAAAACATTTACATAAATATCATATGAGCACTTGATGAATTTTACGAGGCAATTTATTTAGTTACACGTTCCTTAGCTTATGAACTTCGAATTGAACTCGTTAACAATTTAAGAAAATTTCATTTAAAATCTACTAGCAGTAGTAATCTTGATAACATTTTTATTATATAAGGAACTTAATAATGATAATTAATCTTTTAAGTAGCAATCAACATCAAAACATAACAGAAATATATAAACTTAGATTATTATATACGCGATACCTTATTATAGCTTTCGTTCACGCAAGACAACATAAAAGGTCTTACTTTGCAAGTGCATAACATAATTACACGATAAATAAAAGATTGCATTACACAATTTTGATCAATGGAGTATATAAATTTGCCCATGACTTGTTAAAGTTTACTAATGATGAAATTTTATCGCAAATAAATTCTTTTAATTGAATATTTTTTTTTTTATCATATATCTATTCTCAAGATTTATAATATAAAATAAGAAAAATAAAATAATATATAAAATAAGAAAAACATACAAACAAGGAGAAAATTTCATTATATTTGGAAAAAAGTCTTTTCTTGTACTGGCCTAGAAAAGCCCGTTCAAAAATAGCTCCGTATTTTTTATTTATTTACGGCTTTCGTTTACGGAAAACAGTTTGGACATTTTTATATATTTTATGAAAGGTTATAAAACTAAAGTAATCTATTTTAAGAGTTTGGTTGGGGTCGTAATGTCGACAATATATTTCGGCTATTTAATCCATTATAAAACCATTACTCGGACACGCATTGCCATCTAGCGGAGAAGAAAAAAACGATTATTTTCCGATTAAAAAAAAGTCGATTAAAAATTGGTTCCTCTGATAATTACTACAATTATGTCAATACCGAGCGAGGAATAATTATCGATTATGAATATTTAACAATTATAACCAATTTTAAACGTACTCAATAATAATTAATGATGATAAATTTGTGAGCCTATGAATAATGTTTGCAATTAATTTATGCTCATCCACAAAACGATTTTTATTATAATCGATTTATCGATTACGGAACGGAAAGATGTGCAATATTTTTAATGTATCGAATGCAAAACTGTGTGCATATTCATTCAAGTCGTGTATAACGTTTCCTATCATTAAAATGAACGGTTTACAGCAGCAGTTCTCAATCTTTTCATAAATGCCAAAACCAAAATTCAAAAATTTCAATACCGCCAATAAAAATATGCCTCTTTATACAAATAGATAATCAGTCACCAGTCATCTCTCGCATACCACTGGTTGGTTTACAGAAAAAGCAAATTATCTGTTTACACTCTACATTAAGTAGCAAATTTTTATAAAAGTCTTTAGAATAATTGTTTCCTGCAATTTATTTTGAACGTGTATTTTTAAATAGTTGAAATGTCTTCGCATATCTTATCATTACATCTTAGAAGCGATAGGTAATTTATTAGATCTTGTCACACGCAGGTAGTCGAAGACGTCAGATGATTAATAATAATAATACGATAGGAATGATAGCATAGAACATCTTTAGATGACAATGCAATCTAACTGTTATTTCATACCGCAGTCCCATTTATAACAGATTGCTAAATCTTTGCAGAGATCGAAAATTAATTGTAATAAAATTTATTTTATTCAACCTTAAATCGAAAATTGCATTTTTAAAATATCAAAGTTTGATTAAGACACGAAACTTTTCACAGAATCAGATTATAACAATGGAAAAAAAAAATTATTAATTACTGGTAGATTCAACTCTTTACTGATCTGAATGATCTTTTTTTAACGATGCTTAAAATAGTTATTTTTAAAATAAATTATAATGGTTTATGTAATTTTTTTTTTGTAACGAGCATTTAAACGATTTTTACGATCACATTTTAAATGAGATCCGGGATGGATCTCATTTAAAATAAAAATTCGCTTCTCATAATTATAATTGTTAAAAATCTCTGTTCAGAATTGGAGATTTTAATTGCGGTTATGAGAATGACACCTGCTATTCACATTTAATTAAAAGTTAAGAAGAAGGAAAGAAAATTTTGAAATTTAAGAATAAACTGTTACTTATATACTGTTTAATGTTAACAG
Organism: Olivierus martensii; assembly: GCA_000484575.1. NCBI lineage: Eukaryota > Metazoa > Arthropoda > Arachnida > Scorpiones > Buthidae > Olivierus > Olivierus martensii. The sequence goes on from AYEL01080362.1 coordinate 47,563, forward strand.
AAAATTGCTTCTAAAAATTTAACAAACTGAGTAATTAGTGAGATGTTATGAAATATAAGAAGATAACTTACAGTTTGTTTACGTTATGTACACTTCTCGTGTTTAAATTAACATTTTATCATTTATTTTTATTTCTTTAAAAATATTACATTTTTAGATTTAGTAATTCAAGATTGACGTGTGTTTTTGACATCATCAAAGATAGTACGTCAAATCTGAATAGAAACTATCTAAAACTTGTCACACTTCTTGGAACTTCAGTCAAGATTCGGTTAAATTTTCTTTTCGTGACTAAATATAACTTGGAGTTAGTTTTTAATCTTTACTTTAAATATACAGTATATTCTTTACGAAGAAGAAAAAAAATTTAGAAAACTAACAAACTGAAATGATCAGAAAATAATATATTCCCTGCTAAAGATTAAATTCATTTTGTTATATCATTCAACAAGAGAATTCTGCTCAAATAACTTCTCTTTCCTAATGTTTATTCTTTTACACATCTTCGATGCAAAATAAACATTGAAAATATAAGATTTTCATCAACATTTCTTATCCTTTGCTTGCTATAATTATACAATATTTTTGCTTTAGAATGATATTCCAACATTCTTTTGTACTTTTAGAAATTAGATTTATCCGAATTTCTTATATCGAACATTTTCCACCGTAGCTTTGTAAAAAAAAATAATAAAAAATACGCAATTCTGTCGAAATTTTATTTCGATATGGCTCATATGTTCGACACGTGTAAGAACACATTCGTTTCAGTATTTAAATTTAGTTGAATATTATTAGCATTTTTGGATGGATGAAGAATTTTGAAATGCATTTTTCTTGGAAGACATATAGAAAATAAACTTGGCTAAATTCCTGACATAGAAATTTGGTGAACGAGAGAGTTTTTAAATTTAATTGACAGACGTAAATTTTCTACTGCTAAAATTATCCATTTAAAAATAAACATTCACACATACAAATGGTTTTAAACTCAAGAAATATTAATAATATTTATTTTTAAGTGAAAAGTAAATACAGTAGAGCAAAGAAAGAAATTTCACCCAGAAACAAAAATTGTTCCTAAAAATATATATAAAAAAATTCGTATTTATTTTTTATCAATCAATCCATAGATCGAATGGTATATGTATCAATTGATATATCATGATAAATATATATATTTATATATATTATTCTATAAATCAAATGATTATTTATTTTTGTATAGAATTTTTTGAATTATATCTTAAAAAAGAGTGAAAAATAAAATATTTAATGTTTACATAAAATAATAAAATTGTTATTAAATTTTTTCCTCAATATTTTTTAATAATATATAATTTCGGAAAATTTTAATACGTATTTGAAATTAGTAAACTTTTTATTCATTGAGTAAGATTTTAAAATAGTAAATATAACTTTAGTAGTTTATTATATCCTACATTAAAGAAACTACAACTACAACATTGCAATATTTATTAGCCTGCATAATGACACATCGTACTTTATCAAAGAAGATTTATCTCTGGTTATATTTACGCAATAAAGAATTATCTGTTTCGAATTAATATTGCAAGAAGTCAGGTTTGTATACAGTGCTTCGAAGGTACATATATAAATTAAAGTGATTTATAGTAATTACAGTATTTCACAATCGCTCTATACGCCATATGTTTTCATAGAATATAATGATCGCGTATATCCCTGTTATGAAGATGCGATAAAAATTTAAATATGTTTCTGTAATCACCAATAAATTGTGTCATAATTATAATGGAAGTGATGCCAGTAAAATAAAGTATCAGTCATCACAAATATGTAATATTTATTTGACAGCCTGATTTTCGCTTTCAATCTGCGAAAAAATGACAGTTTTCATTTTAACATTTATGTTTTTAACTACAATCTGCTAAATTTATAGATGAAGTGGGAACTTTTATCTATTTTTATTGCGCTACACTTTCTGTGTTGGCTCCTATTATTATATTGTAAAATATTTCTTTAAATGCTAATTAAAAGTACTTAAGTTTTTCTACTTAATTTATTTTCAGATCGATCGCATAATCCTGTTAAAAATAAAATTGTCTTGCGATTTACTTAGAATAAAAAAGATATTTTTTATTTTTTCTATATATCCAATGAAATTAATTGTGTTTACAATACATCTAATATAAATTAATCTCTTTAAGTTATATCTAAAATAGATCAATCGATAAAATTTGTTTTATTAGATAAAAAACAACATCCAAAGGTATTAAAAAAATTTTAAGCATGTAGTTTTAATAAAATTATCCATTATATGCATTTATTTTAATTTTTTGTGCATTTATTTATTGTACAACAAATTTTCCGAAGCTTTAAAAGCATAATTGTAATTGTCTTAAAGTAAAGAAAAAAGAAAAAAAATAATAAGACTAATAAAACAAATTATATAAATTAAATCAAAATTTACAAGATAGATTTATGTGATTAACTTTAAATTCTAAATGTGTTTATGCAAATTATATAAATTAAATCAAAATTTACAAGATAGATTTATGTGATTAACTTTAAATTCTTCAAAAATAACGAGGGAATTGAAAAATAATAAAATTAATTTAAAATTTAATTATAATTTAAATTAAATCGTTCAAGAATGAGGCGATATTTACTGTATTTAGATTACAAAACTTCTGAAGATGCTTTTCAATTGACACATCACGTAGAGAATTTTTTTTTTTTAATTTATTTAACAAATTTATAGCATTGTAAACTTCCCTCAAGATTTATTTCCAGATGTATTACTTATACATTTATATTAAACATGTATTATATATGCAGTATATACATGCATACATATATCATTCTATTCTACTACAACTAATAACATGTTCACCTGACACAGTTTCAGTTTATCGAATGTGATGAATCACCTTTTTAAATTAAGATCCAATGCGATATAATAGTTAATAAATGATAAGAGCATTGTGTTTTTATTTTAAGATTTTTTTTTGCGTTAATTACTTTTACAAAGACGAGTATGTTTTGAAGCCACTCACCTGAACAAAACCTATTTATTTATTTATTTATTTTCAAATATGTATAACCATCATCTGATATCATTAAAGCATTGATAAACATATAATTCATTTTTAATATACAAGTTTCACCTTTATTACAACAGCATATTCACTATGAGCATGACAAACATGATGTTGGATTAACGCACGTTTTACGTTTGTTTACAGCTATTTCCTTGATAATCTGTGCTGTAAGTTAATATAAAATAATAAAAATAGTCGAATTTTAATAAAAAAAAAAAAAAAAAAAGTGCTGTAAGTTAATATAAAATAATAAAAATAGTCGAATTTTAAAAAAAAAAAAAAAAAAACGAATATTATCTGCGTAGTGACGTAACTAAATCGCTTTATGCGTAGGTACGTCGTCTACACTGTTACGTACCATATGCATAAATGAATGGAACTCCAATAGTATTTTGTAATTTGGACCTTTCCGTAAACGTAAATCTGACGTTATTTATAATTAAAAGAAAAAAAATAACCTTGAGATCTACTTCAATGAAATACATCCACATATGTTCGAAATATATTTTCAAACAAACAACTTCCATGTTGTTGTGAAATCGTGTCGGTAAATGTAATCCTGTCACGTCTTATTGTTAAAAAAAAAACGTTTAAAGCTGCAGTTTTTTTATCATCAACTCTCAGGTAAAAAAAATTTTGGATCAGCATTAATTCGAATCCACATTATGGAAAACAGGGTGTGTTCATTTAATTATATTTTTATCTCATAAAAATAAAATATTAATATCTATATAGGATATAGTACTATATCTATTTTTAATGTTGTATTGTCTTCTGCTTATAGAAATTTTTAGTAAAAATTAGGTTTTTTTTTTTTAAATAATAACTTTATAAAGTATTTATTTCGAGATACGTTCGAAACAATGCAATTAGCTTCGAGTAAACTTTCTATTTATAAGTTTGAATTAAAATATTTGTAGCCGAGCTAGTTTTCAAACAGGAAATAAAAATGCTATTTCTGTTATCCAATAGAGAACAATAAAACTGTAATATTTTAAAAATAAAAATTACGACTTTTGTTCGCATTGATAAAAAGTTCTTAGGATGAGTTTTGTTCTCGAATCACGTGATAAAGAAATGGGATTTATGGACGTTTGCGTAACGGCAATAATGGTGTAAGGTATAGAATAATTACAATCACGTGATAGGCAGATGTTTAGTGCCATCGCGTATATGTTCGATGCTGTGTCATGGCAGATACGTAATATTAATTCTGTTAAACATAGTGCTTATTTTACGGCCCTGCAGACATGTTAGGAGCCGATAGACAGATGCGAAAAGTGAACTGTTTTGCTGCACATTCTGCTTGTTCTAAGGACACAAGATGTATTTTGGAAGGATTTACGACTGTCTTAAATAACGTAAGTTAAATAAAATAAGCTTAATTATCTTATAATCAAAAATCACAAAAGATTATATATATATATTTTACGAAAGTATAAGATATGATTTAAATACTCTCTAAATATTACTGATATTATATATAGAGTCATTGATTTATAAAGAAGTATATCATTTTCCTAAATGGACTGTAGCAAAATGATATACATCGTTATAAATCATTGGTTTGGTGTGTATGGCGAGATGCAGTTGTATATATAACTGAATGTTTCCAGAATTTAAAGAGGACAAAAAAAAAGCGCAGCTGTTTCATTTACATGTGCGAATGCCAGCAAAATGCACAAGAGGTGGACATTTGAAACGAAATAAATAATAGATTCTAAATTAATTTTTTATACGGATATCAAGATTCCTGCACAGTTTATTTTGTAAAATTCACAGTTTTAAAGTATTAATTAATATTCTGATATGATAAAAACGTAAATATTTTAAAACAAGAAAAAAAAAATTGCCTCTTAATTATTAAGTGTACAGTAGGGAAGTTTATTGAAATATTTTCCTTAATATAAATTTATTAATTACATAAATTGAGATAATAAAGTGATGTTATACAAGTAGAAATATAGTTTTTATGTAAGGAAAAATTAATATATTCTTTTGTCATTGAGTTGTGCAAGTATAAAATTTTTATTCTCATTTAAGTTAATTAAGATTTTTAAAATATATTTTTAGAAATTAAATAAATAAATAAAATCTCTTTAAGGTTAAAATATAATTTTTAAGATTATAACATATGAATTTTTAGATGTTTATTAATTAGAAATTTTAAATGTATATTAAATTATATTTCTAAGTTTTTAATTAAGAGTGTATTATTTTAAGGATATAAGATAGACTATATACTAAGTAATGAATTAATAATTTACTCATTTTAAAATATTTATATTTAATTTTAACAGAATTATTCATTATAATATATACATATGTATTAATTTTTCATTAAGAAAAAATATTATTTTTAATGCACTGTTATTATGTTTTTGAAACTTATAGTTAGAAAAATTAAGTATTTAAATGGATTATATATAGAAGCTTAAAAATGAAAGAAAGAAAAATAATTAAAGATCCAATTTTGAGAGTACTACATTAAGTCTGTTATTCAAATAATTTAAAAACAATAATTGTATTAATAATTAATATAAATTTTTTATTATATCCCGAAAAGCAATTCCTGTTTTTTTAAAGGCCAAAAATAAAAAAAAAAAATCTTAGATTCAATACAGTAAATTTTGAGTTTGATCCTTAAAAATGGATATGATGCATTTTTCCGTTTGTTTAAGCATTAAATTTAAACCCGCTTTTATGAAAAAAATTTCTAGTATTTTCTATTTTGTTTTAATAAAAATATTTTTGGCATATAGATAAAAATCTCTTGTTGAAATAACTACAGAGCAGTTACAGAAATTAAATTTAAAAATTTTGGACTTATATCTTGAAACTTAAACTATTGAAGAGTATATTTTATTGAATTGTTTTTATTTATTTACGAACAATACCGATTAAAAAAATAATAAATTGTTTATATAAAATAATATTTATTTATGAAAAACATTTTATTATTGATATTTCTTCCGAAAACAAATGTCGCAAATGTTAACGTTTTTAAGAATTTTTTATTATTAAGATATTTTCTTTGCAAATATTTATAACCATTAGCCTGTTTAAATAATTAAACCGAATTTGGTTTTGTTTAAATAAAAGAAAATGATTTTAAAGTTTCAATAGACTAATATTTTACAGAAGATTACAATATACATAATTCATTTGATCTCCTTTTGACTTGAATTTTTGAAAAATTTATTATCAATTTCTTTAAGTAATTCAGATACGAAAAAAATATTCTAAAACATTTCACAATTAAAATTAATGCTAAAGCAGGAAAATCTTCATAAATGTTATTTTAATAGTTAATTTTCAATTACTGAAATTTATATTTTCTATCCTTTTATTTATATTTATTTCCTTATTTTTATCCTTATTTATACAATTCTTTCTAGCGTCGAAAATTATATCCAAATTTTAAATTTATTCGTTTAAAACGAGAACAGTTTTCTTAGAATTCATCTAAAGAATAACAAATTTTATAAAATACACACATTTCTGCATTAATTTAAAATTAATAATAAAAACGTTTTAATGTATTATTAATCTTCATATTTTTAGTTTTCGGAAATGGATTCTATAGATAAAAATTTTTATGCAGTTTTTTTTATTTATTAAAATATAGCATAATACAGTAAATATTATTCTATTATAAATTAAGTTTTCGAAATAACTCTTCTGTAACACAGCAAGGAAATTTATTGTCTTGGTAATTTAATATGTAAGCGTGTAATAATAATGTAATTAAGCTGCTAAAATTTATATAAGGTATTAGATTTATCTAATACTCTACTCGTAAATCTGCTTTAAAATTTATGACAGAATTATGTTTGATAAAAAGATAAATGTATGTTTACAGTGGTTAGAAATATCCATGTCATCTTATTTTCATCTTATAATGTAGCATTCATTATCGAAAGTATGCTATTGTAAAAAAAAGAAAATAATTACTAGCACATGAAATGATTCCAGTTAATTATCCTATAATGATTTTATAAAAATATTTACGAATATAAAATAAAATCGTATTTTTAACATTTTTATATTTCTAATATAAATTTATTAAACATTAAAAATGATCTTTCGTTATATCAAAAAAAAAAAATGTTTTTGTAATGTATCTAACTAAATTAATTGGCTAATATAAAATGATGATGATGATAATATTGTGGAAAAAAATGCCAGCTGTACAGCCATTGAATTGTTTACAAATGATGTCACAGCAGAAATATTTTTCTCTCTCTTACTGTTACTTTAACATTCTTATATGTGCACTGCTGTTTTATTTAGAATTATTTTCTATTTTGTACATTAAAATATTTATCTAAATAATACTTGTTTAAATATTTGTAATTTGCTGTGCTTTATAACTCTGCTTAAATATTTTATAAAATATTATACTATATAAACCTATACAATATTTATATAGTACTTAAGCAGAGTTAGAACATTTAGTGAGTAATAGAGATTAGTTTTAACAGTATGTTGTAAATATTCTAGTATTTATGTTACTATTATCCCACTCTTATCAATATTATTATTGTTGAGTACTTACGTATTAATATTCAGCAAATCAACTTAATCTCTCGTTTCTAACTAAAGAATCTTCTTTTCCAAATACCATTCACACTTCAAACATTTTTTTCTGGATTAATTTATTATAATCTGCAAAAAAATACATAATAAATTGCTATATGAGCAGCTATTTACAATAATTTTATTTTTTATAAAAAATACATGAATAAATTTCCAGCATAAAGGCGAACAGGAAAATTCGGATTAGTGAGAGAAAACATTATAGGTATATTTACTGTATATTTAATGATGATAAATAATTTATAAATTAAATTTTTCTTGTTTCCACGTAGATATTTCGTAGGAAAATATTTATCAATGAAATTATTTGAATGAATTTGCATATCTGAAGGGGCTTTCACAATCATCATCTATCTTTATGAAACACATATCGTAAATCAATATTTCAATTTAAAATTTTTATGAAACTATATTAATGTTTAGTTTATAATGTTTATTTATTAATATTAACAAAATTTCAATCATAATTTAAAATTTATATGTAAATCAATATTTCAATTTAAAATTTTTATGAAACTGTATTAATGTTTACATAGTTTATAATGTTTATTTATTAATATTAACAAAATTTCAATCATAATTTAAAATTTATAACTATATAAACACAAACACGTATATATATAAATCAAACATCGGAAATTATATACAAGTGAGTAATTTTAAATTAAAAAAAATTCATAAAATAAATAGAATGAATGTTGTTTAATAGAATTTTTTCTTACAAGTTAGTTTTTTTCTCCTTTCTCTTCAAATACCGTAACTAATGTCTTAATAATAAGAGTTCTTGTAACCATTTATTTTCTCTTCTTTTTTGTCAGAGAGATTTCCGAGAAAAAAAGATATCATAATATAAATCCAGACATATCTTTTTTTTTGTTAATTTATTGAAACCAAATTTTGTCATCACATAATTAAATCATTGTATCAGACTTAGTTCTCTGTAATATGAACGAATTTTATTTTTAATTCGAATTTTGTTTATCGTGTTTTTCTTCCAATCGACTCTAATCTAATTATAGATATAATCAAGAAAGTAAATAACAATTGTCAACACTCCAATATCAGAAACTCCATCATTATTGTGTTTAGGAAGATCGATAGCAATCGTTTCGTGTTTTTGCTCCTTTATTTTTACTATTGCACGCTTTCTTTTTAATGTCTAAAATACTTTTGATTTTTATCGTCTGTCAATAAATTTAAGATTTCAGGAAATATTAAAAAAACAAGTCATCATGCAAAATAAATTTATAAATTTTATATTCTTATGCCAGTAGTTTTATTTTCAATTTTTACCATTTTTTCAAATAAATAAACTGTTTCGGAATATATGTGGTTAATTTAGTTTAACTGTGTTTAATTAAAACGAAATACGATTAAGTTATAATTATTTAGTGTATGTGGGTAATTATGATACAGGTAATAAATAAAAGTCGTATTGTGTAGACATAAAATATTTTTTTATTTATTTCAAAATTGAGAATTCCCAAAACCCAATTTTAAATATTCCATCGTAGTTTATCAATAGCAAAAAGGATCAATTCTAAATGTCACTTAGCAATATCATTATGCAAAGTTTTGATATATTATTATTAAGAAATTTCAAGAATTAGAATTTTTTTCAACAAATAAAAAATAAGAAAAAATAGCGTAATAAGAGAAATTACATGGCAATTTTCAAGAGGAAAAAATTCAATGAAATCTGATCATTGCTTGTCAAATTACAGTATGTCCTCATTTTCTAAATTACATTTGCTCAATTACTTAAAATCAGTATACCCTGAGGAAAAATATTTTATATGTAAGTCCGTATAGTATCAAGTAAATGTTTTTTTAATGTAATCTGTTTAATGAAATCTTTGGCAAACTATTCTTTTATATACTGTATATATATATATTTTCAAATCCTCAACTTGCCTTTTTTTTTTTTTTTAATCACAAACCCAAAATATAAGTTTATAACGTAATAATAATTTTTAAAGTTTGCCTACAATTTATTCTGCCAGTTATTTTCCTTTAAGCTTATATTCCACTTTTTTAGATATTGCTGCGATAATAAATTATAAATTTTATATTAAATTTTTACAATTTGATTATTTTTTGGCATATTAATATTCTAATCTCCTCCGTTAGATGCATTTTTGTAAATATATTTTTTCTAATAAATATATATATATATATGCATCATCGTCGACATTTATTTATATCATATTAGTTTTACTAGAATGATTTCAGAAATTTGCTTATAAAACAGATCAGTAATGTGGCAGAATTTTCTATTTTTATAAACATGCCTGCTATAAATTTGTGTTAATAGTTTATATAACAACAGGCAATGGTTATTTTGTTTTGAAAGGGAAATGCTGTTTAGAATAAAGAACGAAAATAGCCATATATTCGATTCTTGTCATACTTATTTACACAGCAGCATTCATTTTTCTGCTGATCACATAACATGCAAGCGCATTTTTTATATATTTTTAAACGCAATACCTTTCTACTTTAACCTTTCTCTGCTATAATAGAGATATATATTAAGCTATATTACAAAAATCTGAACTTTTTTAAATAATATATGGTATGCGGTAATATTTTTCTTCCATCATTCTATAACTTGGTTTTCAATATTTTATTTCTTTCCATCGCTAGAAACATGATAATTAAAGCAAAAAGATTACAATTGAAGATATATATAATTTTTTTTTATACAGCTGAATAAGATAGTTTATTGCTTTTATTTATACAAATATGTAAAGAAAACTAAAACATATAAGTAGCTTAGCATATTTTCACTTATATATATTGTATATTTCTTTTTACTTATATTAAAATTCCCTATTTAATTACACTTTCACGAATTATACAAATATAAAGCAGAGTTTTCTGTAAGATGTAAACAAAAATTTTTCTTGTTGAATCGCCTTCTTTAGCGCCCTCTTATTTGTTTTATCCACCATTTTTATAATGATGATTTAAAAAAAATTATCGCAAATTATTATGAATTGCACATTTATACGTTTCTTTTAATCGTAGAAAAAAGCGAGAATGAAATCTTTTCTCAGTTGCGTATTTTAAGAATCAATATCTAAAAAAAAAGTGGCATATATTAATAGAAAAAAATTTTATTCGCATTAAAAAAGATGAGGATTTCATTAAACGGATTTTAAAATCTATGAACTCATGTTTATATTCATCGTAATTCAATAAGTCGAACTTGAATGGGAAGAATCGATCCATTAGCTTTTGCTTGTTACACGTTTTCCCTTCCAGGTTATCGTTTATTATAAGACGAATTAATCTTTTATTTTCTCTGTATCAAATTACTTGGTTAACTCAATTTAATTATTGAGAATTAAAACGAGTTATCCTCAGAAATTGTCTGGGAAATATTTAAAAGCTGATCATGGACATTAAATTACGCAGTTAAGACAAATTTTTAATTCGTTTACTCATTAGGCAGACGACAATATAAACATTTCAACCGTTTCCCAATAACTTTTAAAATTAGTTTAATTTTCGGTTTGTAATTAGAAGTAAATTTCAATATGTTTTGTGTTATGCGAAATAGAGACGATATCTAAATAAATCGGTCATAGAATAGATGAAATCTCTCATATCTGCTTTCAATTAAGCATTTACCTGTTGACAGCGGCTTACCTTTTACCTTCAGGGAATGTCAAATTAGTTCCTCTAGTTGCCGTAGCAACTGGAATGACGTCATTGGACTGTCTGAACCGATCGGTAACTATTCGATAAAACGAACAGCGAAATATTAATGTTTTGGATTTGCTTATCACTTATTAATTTATGTACAGTATATAAAAATAAATCTTTTTATTTAATTCACAATTATTATTGACAGAAATATTAATTAGGATACATCGTTAGCGGCCGTTATTCAAAAATGTTATCAAATAAAAGTTTGATTATGCGCCCTCTAAAAAAAATTAAAAGAATTATTGATTAAATCGATTGTTTTAAAAATTTTAAATTAAACAGAAATTTTAATCCGATAATTTTATTTTTTTTTCGTATTATTATTATTATTCCTTTGCCAAAAATAGAATTTTTTTAAAATTTATATACAATTTATACATTGTACAGGACATTATATAATTTTGAAAATAAATAAATAAAATTACTTAAAATGATAATCAAGAAAATTACAAATGGCGGTTTATCCATAATTATTTCCCACCTGAATAGCAGTTGTGTAAATACCGCTTTTTCAAATGCGTAATTACTTAAAATGATAATCAAGAAAATTAAAATGGCGGTTCATCCATAATTATTTCCCACCTGAATAGCAGTTGTGTAAATACCGCTTTTTCAAATGCGTAATCAACTTTGAGCAGACATTTTATAGTGTTCTCTGAAGCAGAAAATTTTTCAAAAAAAGTTCTTTCTTTTATTCTAACTATTCAATTTTCCGGGAAATAGAATTTAACTTTTGAAATTAAATCACCATTTGTGCAGTATATCACAATTTTAATGGAATAAAAATAAATATAAAATAAACTTCTTGAATTTACTATGGTTATTTTATTAATTGAAAATTTAAATATGTTTATTCATATAAAACGAATGATTAAATGTAATCTCGAGATTTTCCCACATTGAAATATGTATATGATGCTGCATACATACAAACATCCGTAAAAATACCACATTTTGATGGATTTATGGATTATAAATTGTCTTAACTGGCAAAGAAGTATGGCATAACTATGTCATTGTTATATTGTTATAATTTACGAACGCTATAACTGTATTATAAAAGTTGAATGACTCTCTAAAGAATGAATCTACTGTAGATTTATAAGAGCAAGAACTGTAGTGCCTGTCTATTTTTATCTATTAGAGAAAAATCGATGTTAAATTGTTTTCGATTGAAAGAAGAAATTTGAGAAAGACTTTGCTCGAAGTTCGTTTGTGTATAATATTTGTTTACAAATTTTAAACGTTGATATACAGTAAATAAATATTTTGTTTAATTTAACAAAATCTTTAAAGAAACTAGGGAAAAAAAAATAAGTATTTTTGAAAAACTGAACAATTTTTTAATTTATTTAATTATACTTTATAAAATGTAAACAAAAACAATTTTTATTTAATTATTGCATTTTTATAGTATTGTAATGATTATAAATATTAATATAGTTGATAAAATGTTGCATTAAAATTTACAGTACTAATTACCAAAATAATAATATACATAAGCGCTATTTTATATTTTTGCCTTCATATAATACGATATATTATTTATTATTATTAATTTTTAGTCGATTTTCTGAAGGGAAATTTCATGCTTGGGTCATTCCATTTTAAATCAGCCAATGGTGGTCGCTGCATGATTTTTGATTTTGATGGATTTTTGGCATGTTGTTTATGTATATTCTCAAAGGCTCAAAAGTATTATTATTTACTTAAAAAAAAAAATTTAATTTCTGAGATATGAGAAAGAATATGTATGGAGGCAGACTAAAATTTGTATATTTTGTACTTTTTATAATCGCCTGTAGTTTTTTATGTGATTA